>JASSUY010039608.1:0-49254 GCA_032466535.1 Forpus xanthops | reverse complement strand
GTCTGAACACTCCAAGCCATAACTATAAACACTGGTGTTATCAGCACTGTTCCCAAGCCGAAAATCCAAAACACAGTACTACACCAGCTACTGCTTAAAGAAAAATGACTGCTGCTGCTAAACCCATGACAACACCTCTGCACAGCTGGCCATTAGCTATGAGTAAAACACACGGCCAACAAGCCCCTTAGAGGGCTCTATTCAAAGGGCCATAGCTGATGCCCATGAAGGAAAGATGCTCTGTATTACTCCTGATGGTCAGTGCAAAATTAGGTTTACTGAATGTCTGTACTGAAAGTGCTTCCTTTTGCCTTGAAAGCAGATGCTACCTTTAAACAAAGAGGAAAGAGTTAGGTTGAAGGTTCAACAGAGGCTTGTAATGAAGAAGCTGGATCTCAGGCACCAGAAGCCCTGAAGGGGTTAATGATGGGGGCTCATTTGCAAATGCAGGTGTGCCTGATCAGCTAATTGGGAAGAGCTGCAATAAAAATGAAAAGGAGTGAGAAAGACAGCTCTGGAATTTGTGAATAGCACTGAAATGGTGAGTATGGGAGTAGAGAGGCTATGAGAATAATTTCAGCTTCTGGGAAAAAAAAGCCTTTCTCTAGTCTGAGGGGTCTCCAGGATCCCCCATCTTTTACAAAGGAAGCATTGCTCTAGGTAGGAGGCTCACCTCCTCTTGATGTGGTGCAAGTAGTGAGTACAGAGACAGCTCTGTCATGAGAAATCAGTTGCTTCTATACAGAACTTCCTTGAGACTGTTAGCATAGATGGCAAATAACACAGCAATAAATAAAAAGAGTAGAGGTCCTAGAACCTTTTGAAAAAGAGCAAAAAAATAAGGGGAATAGGGTTGGTCTTAGTGCACAAGTCTGAGTGGGAGAGGAGGACTGCTGCTACTTGATGAGGAAGGAAAATGGGTGTCAGGCTGGTGAGGATGCAGGTATGGACACTAGTGATGTGGAACTGAGAGAGAGGCTTGGGAGGAGCTCTAGTGAAAGTCAAATGGTGAGTGCGCTATGTGAGTGATGTGCTGACAAAGTCAGACAGTGTCTCCTGATGCTGCTGGGAAAGAGAAGGCATCCCCCCAGCACTGTGTGCTAAGAAATTGTCATAGGGAGGAGGATGGAAGGCTCCAGTTTAGCTTCCAGCCATAAAGAGCCTGCAGGGTAACAGCAAACCCTCTTAAAAGGCTTTTTTTTTTCTCTTTCTCAAGCACTTCAGCACCTTCCCACTTTTTAAAATGGTGCTGTTATCACCCAGTGCATCATCTGGAATGTTATTAGCTGTATTTCTTCTGTAGGAAACACTAATTTGAAGCACCTATTTGGGAGGGGGCTACCACCAACAATCAGGAATGGAAGGGTTGGGGGGCTGCTGTGCAGCAGCTTCTGTCTGAAATTGGTTTGAATACAGGCAGAAGAAGAAAGCTGTAAAGGGACTAAATGGATACGTGCTGAAAACTTTACGTGGGATATATGAATGATACAGCTTGTTATAGCGCTTTGGTTTTGCTGAAGTTAAAAGCTACTCAGCTTCAAAGTCTCTTCTGAGTAGCAGTTCTTGCATCACAAATTATTCTTAACAAAACCTCACATCAGAGACAGGAATCCATGTTTGCAGCTTGGATGTGAGGGGATAAAAATGCTCCTAAAATATATTCCAGAACTAGAGAATTAGTATCTTCTAGTGAGCTCCACAGTCTTGCCTTCCCTGAGCTTGTTTTGACTTCCTACAGCACTCCAGAAGTATCGGAAAGTGCCTTATAGCCTGTATTAACTCAGACCTTTTCTGGGGGAAGTGGACTTGATCCTTTTTCAGAGTGCAATAAGTTCTTTAAAATATCCGTGTTGAGAAATGACACTTTTGGGAATGCTCTGCTATGGATGGCTTGTTGTTACTAGAGCATGTTAGTGGCCCAGGAGAGAAAGCTTGTTCTGAATACACTTGGGTGTAAGAATAAACATGCTGCTGCTGTTTGGGGTGGACATTATTTTGGCTTCTGATGGCATCATGCAAAGGTCTTGCTATGTATCTGGGCTGCACCAGTGACATGTGTGTCTTCTCTTCATGGTAGGGCTCTGGTGGTTGCATTGCAATAGATTCATTGTCTGGTCCTGCTGATCCCGAGTCATCATTAGCTTTTTGAGAAGGGGGATGTGATATTCCGTTTATTCCTACTGCCCTCAGCAAGGATTTTGGTCTTCCTCAGTGAAGACACAGGGCTGTGAAGAGGAGGAGGAAAAGCATAGAGCATTTAGAGCAAAGGACTTATCATTCTCATCTCCTCCAACAAGAATTACATGAAATTACAGCACAGAAGTGCAAATGCTTTATTTCACTTGAAGTGCTCTGCTTTCAAGTGGTATTTGGGCTTACTTTACAGCTTTCTGTGCATAAGAGACAGAAAAGCTAGAAGGAAAATGGCTTCAGTCATGTTACATTAAACCTGGGTTTTGACACCATTCTTTCTGGAGAGCCTTCAAGAGGCTCCCAAGTCTCTCTGGAAGTACAGTTTCATTGGAAAACCAAGGAACTCATGCCTCTGCAAAGCCTATGCCGCCACCAGTAAGAGGAAAAGTGGATTTCTCACCAAAAAAAAACCCCAATTGATTAGATAAACAAAGAAATGAATTTCCAAGCAGCAGGGCTACAAGGCTGCCACGTTGCGGAGCAGCTCAGCAAATATGGCATGAACACAGCTGGGCCTCCTACACAGGCAAACACAGGCAATGGTATGGGCACCATAGCAAGCCACCTCCTCTCATTTCCAGAGCAAATGCAAAGGGTTTAATGAGTGTGACAAGAGAGGGTAAATATTTACACTGATGAGCTCAAGCAAGCAAATAAACCAGGCTTCTAACAATTGAGGCAAACATTGTGCATTAGCTGCAATTCAAAGGAAAATTTGCACTTTGAGTCTGGGTCTCCAAAGTAGTTTTCTTCCTCCAACATTCTTCTGCAAGCTGCATTCCTTGTCAAAGAGCATCTGAGGCAAGGACATTCAATTAAGTCTGTACAAACACACGTAGTATTAGCAATCCTAACTTGAGATGGAGAAAGAAATAGGTTCTTGTTAGATTTACAGTTACATTAGATGAATTTTTGCCTCTTTGGCAAGCTGAGATCAACTTTCCTGTTCTCATGCTGCCAAAGTTGAGTATTTCAGCAGCATCCTTTTGCCCTCTCAGCGCACAGTAACCAGCTCTCCGATCAGCCTTTTGAGACAAGTAACTACTGTTGAAATGCTAGAAGTCCCTACAAACCCTGAAGTAAACATCTATCTCTTTATAGGCTCTGTGGATTCAGCTGGAGAAAACAAGGGTTGCCGGTGCAAAGGCCAAGGCCATCTCACCCAGATGAAGCTGTTATGACTGCAGGAAGAAGTCTGTGCTGCTGATGGAGTGATGCAGGGCTGCTCTGGAGCCACTGCAGCAAAACATTCACGACGGTGGCCTGAAAGCCTGCAAAATAAATCATTCTTCCGCTTGCTCCTGGTGTGAGGCAGATGCTCTCGCAATTAAGGAACATGCATCTCAGAAGATTTTCTGCCAGGCTGGGACATGGGCTCATGCTGAACTGAAGGTAAGAATAGGCTCAAAAAGAAACAGCAGTTCCCCTGTCAGTTTGCAAAACCCTCCATCTACAGTCCAGCACAGCTGCCCTAACACACTGGCTGTGCTACTGCCAAGTAGGGATCAGGTCCATGGGACCCTGCAGATCTTGGGCAGGTCAGCATGCTGCCTCCAAACCTTTCATTTTCTGGGATTGCCACCTCAAAAGCCTTTTTGCAGCAGTGAAGTGGTTGTGGTTGCCTTGGGATTTGGGGCTAAACTCAGAAAGGGGACTCAGGGATGTCTCCTTGAGTGGCAAATGACAGGCTTTCCCTTCATATTAGAGGTCTGGGCATCACAAACCTCATTAAGGCTGCCCTAAAAGCCATGGGCTATTGCTCTGGGTTGTCAGCAAGTAAGCCAACAAAGCTTTACTGTCCTCCAAGAGTATGGCATAGTGAGGGAGCCTGAGAAGTCCAGAGTGGACAGGCGGTGTTTTGCGAGATTGGGGAGTCAAGCTCCAGCTAAGTGGCAATTTAGTCAAGAGACTGGTCTCAGCCTCCCTCCTGCTTTCCAAGGGCAAACCCTGGCCAGCCTAGCCAGAGCGAGGGAGGCTCCCCCCTGTGTCCTCACTCCAGCAGCTCCTGGTATTCTGCAATGCTCCCATTCGTGTTGCAATCAGCAGCTGAGGAGTGTGAACTATTGATTAGCAGGCATTGTAAGCTCACTTAAACAGATGGGCTTTTATAAGTAAATTAGAGGAAGTGTGCAACTAGAAAAGCATGAGAAATGTATGTGGTTCCTTGAGCTAATCACAGCAATAATGCATGTTTACTGGCAAGGCTTTCTTCGTGTAAAGAGCAACCCCCATTTATTCAATTTACCCATTTATCTGAAAAGCAGATATCATGATAAACGATGACTTAGCAGCAAGTCCACAGCAATAATTCAGCATTTTTTCTGAGGTGTAAGTAGAAGGACAGGCCTTGGCATAACAGTTTTGCACCTCAAGTAGAAATTACTCAATTCTGAAGTCTTAGAGGACACTGGCAGACCTTACACCTAGCGGGTGCTGCATTTTGGTTAGGATTCTTCTTCATTTGCCATGCAGCACCAGCTTCTGAGTTAAAAATATTATCTTTGCTTTGCTTTAACGGAGGACTGTACTCCAGCTGAGCATCCCCATTGCTTATAGGAAATTACAGTATATTCTTATTACTTCTCATGATATCCCTCACAATCAAATCACTTCTCATTCCACTCTCTAGGCCTAATGACTTCAGTGCTTGTGATGCCTCTCTGCATCATACTGTTCTGGTTAATTATTTTTTTTCACTGCCAAAAAGCTAACAAACAGAAAGGCAGAAAGAGAGTTGGGGGGGGGGGGGAAGAAAAAGCCCATGAAAATTTGAAGTGGTTGCAAAAACATTTATTTTCTTTGCATGAAAGGTGTCCAGTGTGCATTAACATCTCTAGATTCAGTAGAGAATAGTAATTTCTGCTTGTAATTAAATTCTTAGAGTCTGCATCCAAGTTTGCCTTTCATAAACAGGAGGGCAATTAATGGCTTTCATCAGTGCTATTTTCTCTTTCTTCATATAAGTCTGCCTGATAGGGAAACAGTCTGTTGCAAGGCGGTGATACCTGTTTGGGTCAAAAGGATTTACAGATCCTATCATATACTGAATGATTCATTAATGAGAGATAGGAAAGGTAGAATCAGGATGGGAGAAACAATAAAAAGCCTATTTGTTATTCCAGCAACCTGAGAAACACCTTGATAGATTGATTTCCATTAGAAAGAGGAAACAAAATAAAAATCCTTCACTTCTTGTGTTTAATGGTGGTGTCCATTGCTGCTGATGGAGACAGCCAACAGCCTCTTCTCCTCATCAATTTTGATTATCAGTTCTTTCCTGAAGGTGGAGTCCAATTTTTGTTAGCAATGTTTGCCCACAGGACAGCAAATGTCATGCTGTCCTTTGGGAGCTCTTTGTTCACAAAGCTGTGTCCAACTTACTTCACCTTAGTTACAGCCCCATGCATCATCCTCTCCCAGGTTTTTGTCTACTGCAGGCATCACACTGCCCTGTGTTGACAGACAGTTCACATTTGCTGGTGAGTTTCCTGACAGTCTTTGAGCCTCTTAAACCAAACACATGAGAGCATTTAGCAAGCTACATTTCACTATAAAGCATGTTCCTGGGTAGCATTCACATATAAGCATGTCATTGATGTTCCCAAAGCACTAGTCTTACCAGATGTGTAATGGAGAAAGCTTCTGCTAAAGCTCAGCTTCGCTCCAGGATGCTGCTTTGGCCTCAGAAGGAGGGCAACTGAATGTATGCTTCCTCTTTGTGAACATGTGCCCCAGAAAGCTTGGTGGCCTGTCTCCAGTATGTGTAGGTCTGGGTCCTGGGGCATTGGAAAACCTTCACAATGATGAGAAAAGCTCCTTCCTTGGCTAGATGACCTGCTGAAAGCTTACATGTGTGCAGCGAGTGGATTAGAGCACCTACTTGGGGAATGTGAGGTGAGAGTAGATATCACTAAACCTCCTAGCACAAAATTCTGTGACAGCTCCTACTTTATGATAAACCTGATGAGCTAAAAGAAGTTTTGGGGTAGAAATTGTCAGGGCAGTTGTGACTGGAATGCTCCCACATGAGGGTATGATTCTATCAGAGAGGATGGTCTCTTCCCATGGGGGAAGGCATGTTGAGAACGTCTCCATCATGGAGCTGGGAGAACATAGTTGTTTAAAGCATCTTGTGTTAGCATTCCTAGACAGTGTGTGATAAACTTGTTGAACAGAAAAGATACATAAAATAAAGGGTGAATGGTTGGCCAGAGAAAGGGAAGCCCAGACTTTCACAAGCATTTAGCAGTGAGGGGATCTTCTCTGCCACTCAGGCATCCAAGACACCATGTACTCTCAATTTTTTGTGTAACTGGTTCAAAGCAAGTCTCTAACAGGCTCTATTTGGGATTCCAAATGCCTGGCACGTCTGCAGAGCCAGGGGTGGAGATCCTTACTCCTGCACAATCAGTGGTAGCCCTCTGAAAGCTAAATACCCTGAGCTGAGTAATTTCCAGTTGACCTCCAGAAAGTATGAAGACAACTTCCTGGAATGGGTTGGAAGAGTCCCTTGCAGAAGAGTTTCTCTCACATCACGCTGGCTGGGAAAGGAGCCTGGATAATAGTTTTTTTTTCTGAACATTTCATTGCAGCACTTGCTCTTTAGGTCAGGCATGAGCATGTGCATGTGTGTGATTAGGAAACCTTCAGGCAGGGGGCAGAGGAGCAGCTTCCAGTGCACAGAGCAAAACCACTTTCTTTCCAGAGCATCCCTTGGAGCGCATGGAGAAACTAGAAGATGATTGTTTCCTTCCTTGTAGGCCAGTCCATGGAATTAAGGAGAAAACTAAAATGGTTCTTGTGTCTTCCTGCACCCCTTCCCAGCTTCATCTCCTCATCTGAAGTCATGCTCTTTGATATCCTCCGCTCCTGTCCCATCCTGTGTAAGTTACTTGCACCCTTTCCCAGCCTGTCTCACTGCTACTCCATCATCCTTCTGCCCTCTCCCTTTTCTTCCCATTTCGTCATCAGTTTTCTCCTTTAGTTAGAGCTCAGCCTCTGACTTTTCGGCTTCCTGTCACCAAAAAACAGATACAGGGATAGTGTAAACTGGCTTTTTCAGGAGCTTTTGGCTTGGATTGAATTTGAGTGAATTTCCAAGAGGCCACCATTGGTCTCAGTCACTCTGCCAAACAGAGGGGTTTTTTTTGCCTGAGAGCACAGAAACTCCTAAGGTAGTAAAGCTGTTTGAATGTGAGAAGGAGAAAAACAAGATTTTGCTTACTTCACTTGCCAAGGAAAGCTGAACCCTGCCAGGCACCCAGCCAAGTGAGTTTCAGTCCACAGAATTAAAATCTAGCAAATTATAAGCAGGTGGGGGGTTTTATATATATATATATATATATATATATATAAAGGAGATATTGTCAGAAAACTGTAAATAGAAGTATTGGTGCTTGCTCTGCATGATAAGGAACAGTAATAATTGTGTACCGTATATGTGCTCTCATCTGCTGTTTCTGTCTCAGAAGCAAGCATTTAAAGTAATTTATTATGAAGATACATTCAGAAACTAAGAATTCTAAATTTGTTAGTGCCTATTATTCATATAATGACACCACTCTAAGTTTGCTCAGCACTGTGCGGAAGGAGAGGAAGATAAAGCCTCTGGCCCAAAGAGACTTCTAATACATGGAAATAAGGTTTAGATCTGTCTCTGTGTGTGTGTATGTGTGCGTATAATTTTTAAACATTACTGAAGAAACTGTGGGGGGAAAATTGCATTATACATCAGCTTATTCCCCACCAGGAAAAGGGGAAAAAACGGGCAAGTCTGCATGCTCTTGATAACATTTTAATAATTTACAAACTCAAATTTCACCCTGGGAGTGGCTTTCATGAGAAGTAAGAAATCCTGTGACTGTAAACACAGCTGGAAGTAAGCAGAAAATCATGGTGAATCCTCCACACAGGGAGAGGAAGCAGCAGGAGGAGGAGGAGGATTGCTCCTGTTGCCTGCAGAAATGGGGACACTCTTTGCGTTCCTCATTGGAGAAGACAGTAGAGATGAGACAGAACACTGGCTGCCCAGAAGCCTATGTTCATGTCCCTGCCTGCATTGCATCCATCCATTTGCCCCCCCACTGATGACATGTACAACCTCACTCTGTGCGCAGGGAACAAGGTGCAGAAATGGTAATGCTGCTGTGCAAGCAGGATTTCCTGTACCCACAAAGTCAGAATGTGGGCTTGTGAAATGCACAGCTGGAGGGCGTTGAGTGATGGGGGGTTATCTGTCCATCCCATAATTGGTGCCTTGTCCCCACTGGCTGCAGCAGGAAGGTGGCAGTGATTCAGAATGAATGAGATGTTCTGAGATGCTCATCATAGGCTATTGATGAACACTGAGAGCATAATGTTGTCTTACAGTGTGCTCCACCTTGCCCCATCCCAGGCCTGCCTCATCCTCTTAGGTGGGCACCAACCCATGGTGGTCCATGTGTGCACAGAACCTGGGTTTTGGGAAGGCTGTGATACCAGCTGATTGGCGCAGTATCAATGCCAAGCCCAGGGCTGAAAGGCTGTGAAGCGCTGTGACACAGCCTTTTGTGCAAACTGCTGAAAGCGCCCTGGTGTGGGGGGGTTGTGGCTTTCCCACATTGCTGATAAATCTGTTGGCAGAGGGGAAAATGGTAGCAAAAGTGTGAATGCCAACCTTTAGCTTCCCCTGGCTCCTACCTGCAGTGCATGCAGGTGCCAGGGGACTGGTGACGAGCACTGGCATGCATGAATTTCTTTGTGATTACTGTTTGCTGCTTGTTTGTGCTTCTCAAGCTGCTTTTGTGTGAATTTCTTCATCTAGCAGACACTACAGGACCTACATTTCTGTTTGTCAGAGAGCACACGCTTGTATTCATTGGAAGTGGTGTGAAAAAACCCTATTCCTACTACCCAGTTACCCTCACTGTTTCTGTTTCTGTGTGGTTTGTACAACTATGATAATTCTATTGATATGGGGAGTTTGAGGAGGATTTCCAGCTTGTCTTAGATTGAAGTGCTGGCAACACAGTAGCATCTCGGGACCATGGCAGGGTCTGGGGAATGGCAGCAGGTCAGCAGCAGGGTTTGGGAACTCAAGCAGGGGACAGGGACACAAAAAGTGGAGTGCACTGGGGCATTGTCTTGCCTGACTGCCTGCATCTCCAAAAGGCACATCCCTGTCAAAATCCCTGTCGCTCCCTGCTGAGAGTTGACAGCGGTTATTTCTGTTTGGAGAAGGTTTTGTTATAAAATGCCTCCTACAAAAGCCACATTGGAAGCATGTGTGGAAAGCAGGAGAGCCTTCATACGGTTTCACAGAGTGCCCCTTTCTCCTTCTCCATTAATATGGGAAGAGGTCACACTGTGAGCACCCCATCCCCATTGCTTGGCACCTCTTCCTGCCTGTTCCTCTAATGTTGCTGAGTGTCTCCATGCATGGAAGGCTGCACAGGTCCTTGTCTACTGAAACCCATTGTTCCAAGCCCAGAGAAGGCCATAGAATAGTCCCCAGAATGGGGACTATCAGAGCCAGAGAGACAAAACCCAACAACATGTTGAAAACCAAGAGGGACCTTGTAATTTCTTAACAACATCCCTTGGAGCAGTGGTGGCTGCCAGTATCTTTGTTTGCCCTGTAGAAAGGCTGTTGGCTGCATCCATAGAAGGTGGACCTCGGAGACAGCCTATGGTGTCTCCTGCTCAGCCCCACTCTGCTCAGTTCGGGGATGCACAGTATTTGGGCTCTGGAAACCACTAGATGTCAGGGTTACTCCGTTGCAGCTGTGACATTTTCCAGGTGTGGCACAGCTGGCTTGACCTGAAGAGGCAGGTCCCCTAGGTCCCCCTCCCAGTGCAGGCCAGGACCAAGCAGTGTACAGGAGCTGTAAGTCATACCAGTAGTTCTGTGGAAACAGAAGAAATTGGGATGAAGACTTTGTCCCCTTGTTCACATTGCTATCTGCCTCTTGAACAACACAGTTCAGTTTGGTTTGTCCGGTGAACTTCTGACCTGTTGCAGGAACAGCCACCAGAAATGGTCAGAAGCCTGTCCCAGGGTCATGAGTATCTTTAAAACTGAGTGCTGTGGGAATAGGATGTGGAATAGGAATGTGCATTTATAACCGGGGTGGGTTTGGGTTAGCTGCTGGCGATGTGTCTAGCTGTCATCTGAACGCCCCATCTCTGAATTCCCCTTGAGCAACTGTAACCCTTCAGTCCACAGCCTGCCTATCCCACTGCTTGGCTGGAAAGAAGTTTTGGTCATTTAAACCTTAAAATCACCCTATTATTTACTTAAAAGCCTGCTGATTTGAGGTGGGAGGGGAGAGAAAATGTTCCAGTTTTACAAGTCAGAAAAAGTTCATGTTTTGCAGAGACTCCAATGTCTTCCCTAGATTAAAAGCAATGTAAAATACAGAGTTTAGATGAAACGGCATTTTCTGAAATGTGACAGTTGTTTAATTACATTTATCCTAATGTTGTAAACTGAGTTCGTCTCATAAATAATAACTAGAAAGAATTCATTTTAACATATTAGAAACTAAAGGAATTCATTGCATTATAAACAGGAGGATGTAACAGTGGCAGCTTAAACGACTAAGACTTCTTTTCCCTGTGGAAATATATTCACTGGGTGGGAGCTGAACAGAGATACGAGGATATCCAAGCTTTGGTAAGTCACATGCTTAGCTAGTTTTTGACCTTGCTCCTCACCTGATACTTCCTGAAGTGGGATAAGATCCTCAGTTTTTAGATATTTTCCTGTCTTGCCTAAAGACTTATTTTTATCTCTAGAAGAGAGTCACAAACTTGGGATATGCAACTTCATATTGCTTCCAAACTCTTTTTCAGCCATAACTATAGTGACTGTGCGCTTCTGACTACACATTTAATGCCTGAGGGGGTTTTTAATCTTGCAATATTCTTGGGCTGAATGACTTCCTGTGGTGTGAAGTCCCATGGACTAATTATGCTGTATATGAAAATCTATTTTCCTTTATCAGTTTAAATTTTCTACGTTCATGGGAAAGCAGGGTATTTATTGGGAAAAAAAAAATAACTGTAGTTTTTTGTAGTTATAGCTTCTAAGATCACTTTCTCACTGAAGGAATCAACAATTAAAGTTGGCTATGAGTTGCATCACCACTTAGTCATGATAGATATGCAATTTCATAGTTTTCATTATAGAAAATAAGCACCAAAGTACATCAATAAACTATATAATGTGAAGGAACACTGATAAAAGCATGCTATTAGATTCATTAGCGCTAATCAGAAGAAAAGCATCGATGGTTACTCATTGACAATACTCAGTTAAAAAGCAGTTTCTTAGGTTGAATGATTTTCAGTGGTATAAGATCGTTGAAAAGAGAGTCTAAAGCAAATGTCAAACCTGCCTAGTTCGTTGAGTATTGCCACTAAAGGAAGGGAAAAACCCCTTAGATGAGATCATACAATTAACATTTTTATTACAGATAAGGGCAAAGGAGAGAACATAATGGCAGCAAATGAGTAAATGTAGGGAACAAAGAAGACAGTGAAAGTGTGGGTGAACATTTCTGTTAGTCAGTATGTGAAAGGCACTGCTTTGTAACTACAGCATCTTTAAGGGGGAAAAGGTGTGGGTTTGGGGAATGCAGCCAGAGATGGAAGACAGCCTGGAACCTCCTGGTATACAGAGGAAAGAAAAGGGCAAGAGAACAACCCCACATCTATACATATGACTGTGGATGTGATGAAAAGGTTTCTTCAGAGAAGATCCAATTCCACAAATTTATTGTCATTTTAGACTTGCTTGCTGCTAATGGATTGTCATAGAAAACAATGCTGATGACTAACCATGAGAAAGGTATTTGAAATTGGAGGGAAAAAAAGTAAACATAGATCTCTCAAATTCACAAGGGCAAGCATGGGGAAATCCATGAAACTTGTTAGAAACTCGCTGGAAAACTTGGAAGCCTGAAGGTTAGAAGGCAGTCTGTAAGCTGTCTGACAAATAACAGGGAAAATATGTTTGAAGAAATTCCAGCTATGACAGGATGACTAACCGCCTCTAAAAATATATTAGCAGTAAGTTGAGAACCTGCAGAAAGGAAACAAAAAAGACTGATCATCAAAGGGAGATGTGACATAGAGGTCAGAAACTGTAGAGAGAAAATGAAAATTGAGAAATTCAAACTTAACTGGAACTTGCCGAATAAATTAAAACCTCAGGAAAAAAAGGCTGTCTCTAGAGCCACAATTCTTTCTTGTTCTTTTATTGTGTAGCCAGAGATTGTAGCTAATCTAGGTAGGACAAAACTGAAAATGAATGTGTTTCTAGAGATTACGTTGAAGGCTGAAATGAAAGCTGAGTGGAACTGTGGAAACAGAAATGAGGTGGATGCAGAATGAAAATACCAATGAGTTCAGACTGGTGGGGTGAGGGTGAAAGAGGGGCTGAAACAGCAGGAACAGTCTCCGTCTTGAATGCTGTGATCCTTCCCCTGGTTTTGCAGGTCTCCTGGCAAGGGCTGGATGTCCAATTGGCAGGGATACCATCCAACAGAAGAACGAAGGTATCGCCTGGGTGTATGAAAGGGAAAAGCAGTAACTGAAGTAACTACAGGTGAGATATTCTGTGTGCTGTGATGTGCAAGACTGTAAAGCAGGTCTAGAAGGAAAACTCAAATATTTTGAAGAAATATGTGGAAAATCAGGGAAAAACAGAACATGGGTCTCCTCAAGCTAGAATGTTTTCTAAATAGTTCAAAGCAGGCTAGCCACAGGTAAAACCATACATACTGATGGGGAAGAAGACCCCTACAAGACCCATAAGGTAGATAATAAGACAGCAGTGATCAGCCACTGCTCCTGTTAAAGAGCTCTCCATTGTCCATGACAGCCTACAATGCACAAAGGAACCACAAGACAGCTTACCTCCTTCTCCAAGGCATCACATTTCCTACCAGCGTGGGCCTGAACATAGTAAGATTTGTATCTGAAAAGTAAGTGAGACTTCATTTGTAGCCTCTCACAAAGACAGAAAGGATCTAATCCTTTGGCTTCAACTCTGTCACGGCCCCTGACAGGGGTACAGGGTTCCAATACAACACTCAGCTCTGCCATCTCACTTGACTGCCCTTTGGCAAGTTGCTTTGTAATTCTGTTTTCCCATCATGTAAATCACAGGATAGCATTACCTTGCTCTGCATGTACATGCGTCATCTGGCACCACGTTGATTTAATCTTGAAGCCTGTTTGTCTAATCATGATGAGAAGGACAGATGTTGGCAGAGGCAAAGTGTCAGATCTAAAATCATACAGAATTTAGGAAGACTGCAGGACTTTTTCTGAGCTATGGACAAATATTGACTGGGGCCAGTTCCAACAGCCTCCTTTCTTAATAGATGCTCTAACATTGAACACGAGTGGTGACAAACTGGTGCAATTACTCACCATGTTACTAATCACACCATTTCCCTCCCTCCGTTATTGATTTTGGAAACACTGTTTGAAAAGAAAAAAAGGAAAAAAAACCCCTTTGTTGCCTGTAAAATGTAAATGGGATTTCAGTCCCTCTTCCATCTACCATCCCCTCTCTGCATTTATTTTCAAGACACATTCTGATTGTTTTGTTTACTGCTTACTGTGTTTATGATTATTTTAATAGCAAGTGTTATGTGATGCATTTTGTATGAAGGTCATTGCTTAGATATTCTCCATAGATGCTTTATTCGAGCAGCACTGATTCATAATGAATTCATGCCAGCCTCTTGCAGGGGGTTCTTTCCATTTCCAGACGGGGGTCCCACTGTAATTGACATTAGCAATGCTCTGAATAAATAAGATTATCTGCTGTGGTATTTAGCAGTCAGTGCAAATAGTGTAAAGGCCACTGTGAAGTTGCTGAGGCCTATCATTTCACCCAGAGGTTAATATACTGTCAATAAATGGGGACACAAACAACGCTGGAGCAGTTAGCTCACCAGAAGCGAGAAATGTGATAAATGGAAGATTTCGTCTTTTCTCCAGCTAGAGAAACGCCAAAGGCGTTCCCCTCCTCTCAATGCCAAACTCCAAATGAGCTCCAAGACAGCAGTGCTCACTAACAGAAGACTGAAATCTGACTTTCTCAAGTCCCCATTTCTCCCCAAAGGATCACTTTTAGCCTGCTGCAGTCCTCAGTGTTTGCTTGTCTTCTGTGCAGAGCTGTGACCACTGTTGTGGAGCGCTCAGTGAATCCTTGATGTTCCTCAAGTTCCCACCTGCCTTTCTCCCTGCATCCTATCAATGAGACAAGACTTGTTTTGACATCTTAGCCTGTTTGAAACAGGTCCCCCTCCTGGCTCTGACCTCCATTCTGTGCAGCAATGAACAGTTGAACTGCAGTCATGGCAAAAGGTGATGCATCAGTTGTAAGGCATACCACTTTGCAGGAATATTCTTTCCATGTACTGAACATCAGAGGCTACATCTGCTTGGATTCACCTGGATAAGGTGTAATGGCCATCAGAGGGCAGGTCTTTCCCAGCTGTGAAGATAATGGCTAGTAAACAAGGATCTTAACATAATTTCACACAAATTTTAGTGTATTCTGTGAGGACTTGTACTAACCACAAGGAGGGAGAAAGCCTGTACTAGCATAATTGTCTCTCTAGACCTTGGCAGATTAACGTCTGTTTGGATAAAGGATCTATTTCAATGTGGATTAAGTTCTGAGCGAGGTAATGCTCCCCACAAACACTCCCTCAGGCTCCAACAGCAGGGGTTTTGTTGTCTGTGTGTAATTTCTCTCTATTCATGATTTCTCCACCATGTGCTTGTCTACTCTGCTTTTGAGTCCAGGCAGCCTCTCACAAGTCACCATAGCCTTTGGCATCCACAGCATGCAAGGGAACCCAGGTCCTTCTGTTTGTCTGAACCAGCTTCTGCTCACTTCCTTTGTAATCCTCTTATTCTTGTATAGGAAAGGAGGATTTTCCAGGGGTACAAATGGGTTTGTAGCTCAGGTAGCTGTGGAAAACTTTGCATGGTCCTTGCTCTGCTCCAGCATATCTTTCTTGCTCCTTCCTCTAGATATGCAATGGGAAGGGACCTGATGTTCTCATAGGTGTGTACGCCTTTGAATCCTGCTTGAAATGGCTAGATCCAAACTGTCTTCAGACCCTTTCTTTCTTTCTTCCTGGGAACTGGACACTGAAGGGCTCTGGGCTTGGTTCCCATCTCCTGGTTATGATTAGATGCTCAATAGCTCATCATTGGCAAAGGAAGAGATCCCTCCTGCTCTCCCCCCAGCTATTATTGTTTGGTTTAGAGCAGTCTGGGATCCATTAGCATTCGGAAAAAAAATCACAGATAATAAAAGGGAACACAGCTCCTAATGATTTTATGCAGTTTGGCTTCTATTTCAATAAAACACAAGCAGAGCTATCTTTCCAAAAGTTCCTGGAGAACACTCAGATATAAATGCTTGACTTTACTATACAGGCTGTGTGCTTTCATATCAATACATCAGGAGACACCACATTTATCTTTGCATTCATCATCTTTTATTCCTACCACCTGTTAATACCTGGAACTGTACCTGAACTGAATTTTTGCCTGTTTAGTAATCTTCTTCTTTTCTGTTATTCTGTCCCATAGCTCTGTGCTGTGTTTCATGGTTCATTTTCTCCAAGAAGGGTTTTCTCATTTAAGTATTTGGTGATACAGCCTCTGAAATGTAAGTGGGCTTCACAAAGAGAAAAGGATCTGGAAAAGCAAACCCATGGTTTACCTAAGCCATGTAAGAGTTGGTTCTTCCTTGCAAGGCGATGTGGGGACATGGCTAGGAAGGTTGGCGGGTATCAATGGCACTTCCTTGTCACAACAAAAAGATGTACGTAGGTACAATCAGGAAGGAAAAGACATTCCAAGGAGTTCCCAGAAACCGTGGTTGCCAAAACCATTCTTTCTAATTTCTTTAGTGAATAGTAGAAGCAAGAGTAAAAATGTGTCTGCCATATAGCCCTATTCTATCATATTGGGGCAGGCTGGGGAGAATTGTAGCCTAGCATTCGTGGCCAAAGGGGTCCCTCCTGCATTTGGCACCTCATTCACAAGTCAGAAAAAGCCTCACTTGTCACCTTTGTGAGTCTCAGCATTCCAAGTGAGGCTCTAATTACAGTGCCTCCATTTTTCCCCTCTAAAATGAAAAAATTGTCTATGCTTTCTCAGCCTTCAGGAACAATTTTGATCAGGAGCTGTCAACATCTGGCATTTCATCTCTCATGTCCAGACTGGAAGTCTTTTCAGACTTTGTCCGAGCTGGTGGTAAGGACAGACTGACTTCAGCTCTGAGTCACTCTGAGTCTGAAGACTTTTCTCCACTGACCAGAGAGGAAAAAAAAGGGTTCTGACTCTGGCAGCACAGACTGTAAATTAAAACAGACTTTGCAAAGGAGCTCCTGAGTAATTATCAAGGTTGACTCTGAAAACTGTTCCAGTCCTGGAAGTGAACAAGACCATTACTCACACCCTTCCTACAGGTAGAGCTGAGGTCTGGAAACACCAAGATTGACACTTGGTGTGCTATTGCTCCTCTTCACAAGTGCTCACCTTCAAAAAAAAAATCACAGTTTTCAGCACAGAAAGATGATGCTTTGGGGAACAGGGAATAGAGGTTAAACTGGTAACATGAGAGGCAGAAAAGATGGATTCTTCCAAAGCGCTCAGAACAAGACTGCACATGTTTGCCACTGTAGCTCTTGGGGTAGAAGGGATGTATTGGGCAGGCTAGGGAGCATTTCTAGGTGTGTTGTATCAAGTTTTGATGATCATTGCTTCAAAGTCAACAGGAAGTACAGGAGAAATTCGAACAAACCTGCTCTCAAGCATCCAGGTCTGGGAAACCACTTCATGATGTGAAGCTTAAGGAACTCAAGTGAGCTCCATCAAGACAGACGAAAAGTGGGGTCCATTAAATTATGTAGGAACAGGGTGCTTGTTCAGGATTTTTTTTCTGCCATGCCATAAATCTAAAAACATATTGATAGCATCCTGCTCTCTTCTGTTCTTGTTTGTAACAGACATATTCTGTCTTCATGTTCAAAATATTAGCCATAATTCGTATTTTGGTTTGTTGTAGATATCCTGGTGACCTTTAACAGCCTGTGATATATTGAAAAGCTGATTACATGTTGTTTTGTTTCATAGGAAGGATCAATATGAACAAGATTAGGAAAAAAAAAATATCTTTTCATTAGTATTAAACAAATTCTGACAATGGTTTATTTGAGAAAATCTGCACCTCCAGGGCTTGGAACAAGGGTTTGAGAACTGGCACAGAGTTACTCTGCTGTCACAGATGTGTCATCTGACATAGCTGCAAAACCTCTGTTCAGACTCATCCAATCTAGAAACCTCTAAGGATTTTCCTTTATATGGGTTCAGTTTTTGCTTTGAGAGAAGGCAATGAGGTCCCTGAGAGCAAATCTGAAAGCATCTGAGAGATAAGAACTTGCTGCTCTTGTAGCCCTGGGTGGAGGCTATCCTCGACCACATGGGTTCCTTTTTTAAACTTCTCTAGAGGGTTGCATTTCCTTGCAATCTTCTTGGTAGCAAGGTTTCTCTTGGTAAGACAGAGCCTGCTGGAGCAGCTCTCCCTGATTTCCATCAGTACTGTTTTCAATGGTAATCCAGGTTCGGATAGTAGAACACTTATTTCCAAGATCTAGAGTAAGTGCAACCACAGTGGAAGTGCTGCAGAACAAATTAGGAAAAGCTTTGAATGTGTGGGCTTGTCCTTCACCTCCAGACATCATAGGTGTCCAAGCTGGTTTGACTGGTAAATCCAACCCTGGGACATGAATGTGCAAGGATTTGCCTCTGTCCTATCAACCAACTATCTGAACATCCACGTCTTCATCTGAGATAGTGTAATGTTTCATCTATGTACACAGATTATACTCAGCCTCCCTACATAAGGTAGGATTAGGAGAGTGTCTGCTTTCCCTTTGGGAATGCTCTGCCAGCTGGCAGTGGAAATGTTTACTGTCTTCTACAGACTAACGACAGAGTCTGAGGGACTTCACAGCACATTATGAACACATTGCATTTCATCTCCAGCATGAAATCCACTCTCCCAGCTACCCTCCTGCTGCAGTTCTAAATGTGACTTTCTTCACAATCTGCGGAGCCTAAGCAAGTTGAAGCAGTTCTTGGCCCCTGGAGCCTTGGAAGAAAGACCAAAACAATTTGTAATGCTCAAGGACCTCATGATGCTAATGAAATAATCAATTGCAGTCCCTTTTGTGGGGATAAAGACATTGGCTGTAATCCCTTGTAGTGCCTCCCATCATTTCTATGTCACCCAAATGGATGAGCATGGCAGTGAAGCTTACAGCCTCTACATCTCCTCTTTGCTGTTGACATGTCTCCTCAACAAGGATGATTATTTCTGCTGTCAGGGTGAGCAGCTGTGCTCCTAATGCCAGCTATGCTATCTTGTGTTTCCACAAATAAAGGCAGTGATTATCTCATTTGTTTGTTTTCCCTCACGGATAAATGTATTTGTTCCATAACCCCCAAAGACTCAGGAGTTTGAAGATGCACCTGCAAACATAGACTACTCTGTTTTCTGGATGGTTGTATAAGAGGACTTCAGGAGAAACTGAGATCAGTCCTTCTCTGTCATTGGAATGCAGCAAAGTCATTACACGATAGAGGAGGTAAGCACATCAAGTACAAAACTCTCCCTCCTCTTGCTTCTTCCTATTATCTGCCCCTGGCAAGTTCAAAGCAGATAATGGGTCCTCTGAAACTGTAGCCATATTTTACATACAGAAATGGTTTCTCAGAGAATGCATTCACTAGCTATCAGTGAATATTACCACCACAAGTCTGGTCCTTTCCCCTATGCATGAGATTTTGGGCTGTGTACACAGCACACAGTGTTTTTGATATCTGAAATGGATAAACCTGATATGCCTCTTGTGTCTACTATGAAAGCTTCTTTTTTTTTTTTTCTTCCCTTTCCTATGCTGTTACAAAAAACAAAATAAAAACAAACAAACAAAAAAACAAAAAAAAACCACAAAAATAACTCAAAAACAAAAACCAACCAGCAAAATCCACAAAAACCAAAAAAAACCAGCCCTGAGAACTGAGGCATTTGTAGATTTCTGCTCCCCTCCCCCCCCCCGAGCTTTTTTTTTCCAGGAAAGGGAGAAATACATCCTCATTAGAAAATAAGGAGAAACACATTAAACAGTTGAACAAACTGTTTCCATTTAATGCTAATTAGTCAAAGGCATGAAGAAAGACTTGATGCCATTTAAACTTGGAAGTTAACTCTTCTAAGGCTGCTGGCACTCTGAGTTTATGTTTATCTTGTTCCATCATTCTGTCCACTGAATGAACCTTAAGGTGAATTCAAGAAGGGCTGGTCAGCATTTTGGTTAGTCTGAATGTTCACAATTCCTGTTTGTATTCTTTGCTACAGATTCTGGCTTGAAGTCCAGGATTGCTCATTTCACCTGGCTTTTTTCTGCAGTGTTCTTCACAGTGGACAGGCCCGCTGGAGTTACCTCTACAATTTCCAGCCCATCTCTGAGGGATCAGGGGTAGGGAATTAGGCATAGCTGAAACTTGGCTTAGCTTTGAGTTGATTTGTGGTACTGTCCACAGGCAGAAAAGGACCTGGATGGATGGTTACAGCTCACAGAGATGCCCAGGAGTATCCACCCTGGGTTGCTGAAAGCCACTTAAAGAAGGTGTATGTCCTTCATAATTCCTTTGCTATATTTCCCATAGACATCTCAGGTACCTCCAATAGCACTGGGAGACATGGCTGAGGGTAGAATATTGAAAGCAAGACAAGTTCTTCCATGTGACGGTTAATGTTCTTTTTTGACATTAACTGCCTGTTCGCACTGTTTTCATATGGAGAACTGAATACCCAGAGACATTTGCAGTAGATTTCAATGTGAACTTTGTGCCCAAGAGGTCTATTCTTGGCTCCTGAATTGTTCACAGGCACTGCTGGAGAACTCTCCCTACCTGTACCTTGCTAGCAATAGGCACTTGTCCTTTCCTGGCCCACCTTTCTAAAAGAATTCTAGCTACATGCACTCCTGAGTCATTGAAATACAGAAAAAGACATTTACCAAGATGGGATTGGGAACAGAAATGCAGTCAGTGCTGAAGTGTTTGTGCGGTGGCGCAGAGCCAAAGGCAATTAGCAAGCGACATGAATCTTTCTTGCTCGCCACTCAGCCATGTGCAAATGGCACTTCTTGTCCTGTGGGTTAAGGAATGGCAGTTTAGTCTGTCAAGTTGTGCTAAAGCTTGCTGATTGAAGGGGTTTGGGGCTGCACTATTACAAAAACTATGTTTAAAAAAATTGCTCTTAATCCCTATTTTATGAGGCACATGCTGGAAAAAGGTGAAGCCATTTCTTTTTGGAAAAGTAGCAGAATCAGCAGCTAGCAACAGGGGCATATTCGTACCCTCCAGTTTGAGAAAGTCAAATTGGAAACTACAAATAAAGGTGTTTATGAACTTGTGAGGGCTCCTACAAATGATCTTACATTTTCACCATGACCAGAATAACAGCTCAATGAGGTGTTGGTTTCCTGTCCTGCACCCAGCCCCATTTCTTTTTCTCTCAGTCCTTCTATTTTCACCTTTTAACCCAGTGATGTGGTTTTATATTGTGAGTTTTCCAAGACTGTTTGCTGCTGGAAATACCATGTCCCATTGGTGGGCAGCAGAGGAGAGGCCAAGGGATCAGATCCTACTGCATAACTGAAACTGCACATGAGCTTGCTTTCTGCTGTGGTGAAGAGATGATATTATACTGGGGCCTTTGCTTGTTTAATAGACTCCAGCCAATATAACACTACTAATGTATTCTTAAACCACTTACACTCCATATGACCCATTGATCATATGGGATGAGGGGCTGAGCTGGACCCATTAAATTAGCTACAGTGTCTGGGAAAAGCTGTATGGGAAATCAGCAAGCAAATGTGAGAGTGGAAGAGAAAATGGACTCAGGAAAGAAAATCTTTTAATGCTTGGGGCTTTTCAAGCTGCTTACTAATTTTCTCCATGTTTTATAGCATGATAGTGAGCACCACAGAGAAATAAATCACCCACTTGTGGCACAGATAGGCGGAGGAAGAGGAATCATCCTCTAAAGGTTAATTTCTATGTGCTAGCTTGTTTTAATTGTTTTCTTTACTGGTATGTCCTGTCTTATCCCTAGCCAGCAAGACCTCACTGGCAGACTTTAAACACTTTCCTTCCAGTAACAAAAGTTAACAGTGGTTGAAGCACACTAGAGTAAGGTGAGAAATGAAGATGTGGTTTTGCTCCAACCCCATACCTCTTGTGGTTTCTATAAAGCTTTAGCACAGGGTGGGGAATCACAGCAGCACCCCAGGGGTTGGCAGCAAAGAGCAGCATGTGAGCAAATATGTTGCACTCAGGGTAGGGTTGAAAAGCACCTGAAGCAGCTGTGGTTGCTTCTCCTCAGCTCTGACTCTGGTGCTGGGTTTGGATATATTTCTGCTTCTCTGTTTCAGTGACTGTGAAGGGCTGGGGCTGGCCAGCAGAGCTGGAGGGCTCCAGCTCCTGTTTGGGGGCCGCTGAGCTGCAAGCAGCTGAGGAGGTTGAGTTTCCATTGGGTATTCCAAGGCTTACACCAGATTCTATTCAGGCTTTTCATGACAAGATACAATGTTTCAATGTAAAGTGAAAGTCAAAACTAAACTGGGAGAAAATCAAACCCAAATGTTTCTACCTCATTGAAATGAAACATTTTGATACATTTGTCAAAACAAACGAGAAAGTTGAAACAATCTGCTTTGATACATCCCAGTCAAAATCAGAACGGCTCCTTCCAAATGTTTTGGTTTCAGTCGGACTGCATTTTCCTATGGGGAAAAAAAAAAACCCACAGCATTCTTCTGGGATGTTTTCAACCAGCTCTAGTGTTGAATTTATTACAAGAATCTTGTCACAGGTCTAGAGGGCTGGTTAGAGAGCAATATACCATCAGATTAGATATTGAAAACGCATCCATTATCACTGTATTATGATAGGAGGAAAAGGCACCCAGTATTACTGCATTACAATAGAACAGGAGAAAAAGGCATCCAGTGCCCTCCGTGTATTATGATAGACTAGGAGAGTGACCCCTAGAAAAAGAGGATGATGGTGACGTCTCAGGCTCTTTGACCTCCAAATGGAAAATGTTGTCCTGCAGAAATCAGAGCCATTGGACTCTGCGTAGGGATAATGGGATGAAGTGATGGACGGGTAATGGGACCAGAGAAGGGATTTGCATAGGTAAATGACTTTGAATGTAGAAAAAGATTGAAGAAGGAATCAATGGAAGTTGCCGCCAAACCCTTCTTGGTCTTATGGAAAGGCAGTGAAGGACTGCAGTAGGAGAAGTTGCAATTGCAGTATATGAATTAATTTCCCAAGGATGCATATGCAGGCATCACCCTGGCGCTAGGGTTTATAACCTGATCTCTAATTGCAGACCACCACCTGAGGGAGGAGAGAGCTCCCTGGGACCAGTACCTGAAGGACTGGCTTTGTGGTGAGCAGCCAGCACTGAGCCAGCCCTTGCACTGGGAGAGGTGCACCAAAAAGAAATTGCCAGCACCAAGAACAGCAGAGGAAGGTGCAGGAGGCCTCCTGATTCATAACAAAAACCCAGCCAAAAGCTGAGCAGCAGTTTTTTTCCTATGTCTATCTGCAGGCATCTCGGGTTAACAAAACCATCGGGAGAGGTCAGTGGGCTGTAAATCAATCCAAGGGCTTCAAGTAGGCTCCCAAACCACAGGAGCACAGACACCGTGCCCTGCTGCAGCCTCACATTTTTTCAGAAGTATCTCTTCTCTCCATCCTTGTCTGCTTCACTCTGATCATCTGAGAACAAAAGGCAAAGTTTTATCTGTTTTTCTTTTAACTCTGCTTTCTGACAGACCAGATGCCTCCAATCCTAACTTCTTGGCATATGGATGGGTAATATACATGAGACAGGCATGGACTTCATGACATTTCTGCACTGTTATTATCTCTTGATCTACTGATTGCATAAAACGGATAATTCCTTTTTTGTGTTCTCTGCTCATCCAGGGTCACCCACATTCCCCTCAGGAAAGAAGACTTCACCATCATATTCAATGTGCAGTAATGATTGAGCTGCTCTGGGGGTCACGGAATTAAGTCATCCTCTCATGGTGGTATATGAAGAATGCTATTACCTCCACAGCAAGGTCAGATCTTTTTCCTGTGTTAATTAATCAGTAAAATTAAATAGCTTGCTCAGTTAATATTAGTACCCAGGAAACCAAGTCTCTTATTAAAATGAAGCAGGGAGTCAGGTGGAGTATAACATCCACCATGGAGGTCTGTCAGTACCTCTCAAGCTCACCTTTAGACACAGCCCTAACTGTTTTAGCCAGGCATTTCCCTTCAGTGATGTGGATATTGCTGCTTCATGATATATCATGCTGGGAAAGAGGAATTAACTGGAGCCTTCAAAGTCTCACCTGTGGGTGAGGCAAGTCTGTAGGACACCCATGGACATAACAGACTTTGAATCAGAGTGTAGGAGTCACTGGTTGCTTGAAAAGATAAGATCAGGTTTGGCATGCACAACAGACCAAGGACAATGTCTAGGGGATAGAAAGAGTTTCCTTAGTTTCTTTCCACAGGATTGGGCTGCCTTCCCCTGGACATGGACTCTGTGGGGAAAGCCTCTGCCAGGAGTCAGTCCTTATTGACAGCAGAGTCTGTGATAGAATTCATCTTTTCCTAAAATAAGGAAAAAAAAAAAAAAAACCATAAGGCTCTCATTTGGTTGGATGATTCCCTCCCTGAGCTCCATTAACTTTATTGACTCAACTCCACCGAGTACCAAGGGAGAGAAGCTTTCCTGGAGGAATCTACACCACAGGCACACATCTAAGTCTGGTATGATGAAGCTGACACTAGGAGATTGGTTTCTAACCAGAAAAGAGATTTCTAACCTGGACATTCTTTGGGTCCCAGAACAGATTCTGCATGCTAGGGAGAAGTTTGACTGTGAGAAGCTGTTGGTGCTAGAGATTTCTTTTATTGACTTGAAGGAAAGCCCAGGGCAGATCTGCCTAATTGCAAGTTTAAAGAAAGCAGAGGGGGAAAAAGGTCTTCCCCAAATGATGTGTCCCAGTGGATTCCACCTCAGGACTTGAATTGCATCAAGATCCAGCTCCTGTCATACACTTGGCTCTGATGAACCAGACTGCTAAGCAGCATATTTCCCCCATAAATCTACAGAAATACCTGCACAAGAAAGCATTTTCCTAAGTCTCTGTCAAAACAAAGCTTCATTGAAAGGACCCAAAAGTAAGGTCCGGGGCTCTGAGCTGGGTGTGCATGGAAAAGTAGAACACAGGCTGAACAGCAGCAAGTATGTTTTTTAAGTCTTCATTACCTGCAAAGCTTCCTGCTCTGCACTGCACCCTCTGCTGCAGTGCTTTCACATGTTTGCTAACCTGGAGTTGGAAAATATCTTGGTACAATGAGCTTGTCTTCCTCATAACATGCCTGTGAAGTCCCCCAGCATCCCTAGGGTGGAAGGGAGGTATACCTCACTGTGGGAGGTTGAAACCTGCGCAACAGGTTGACAACCCAGAGCAATAGAGAGGAGCTGCCCTCAGTGAACACTGAGGTTCTGACTATTGCAGTCAGGATCTGTAGCCAGATGCTAGAAAAAGAAGATATAATTTTTTCAACCTGTCAACATTTTGCAAAGAACCCCTCAGACAGAGTTTATCTATGTTGTAGGTGCTGACTTCCTGACCTGACCGTGGGGGTAAGGGAAGGCAAAGATAAGGGGATGGGAATGGACAAGACTGCAGAGTGCTGTCAAGAATTTGAGTCTCAAAACTGAAATAGCTATAACCAACAGAAACACTCTGCACAGATGGGATCAGCAAGGGGCTATTTTACTGTGGCTCTTGGGGGCACTGCAGCTGATAGCACAGACCTGCTCACACTGGAGTGCCTGCTCCAGCTGGACATGCTGCCCTCCCAGCCAAGGGAGATAAGGGGATTCCTTCAGAACCTCTTCTTCAGGCAAGAGGGAGGGGAAAATCTCAATCTAATCCAAATCAGCAAGGCCTGTAGTGACAGGTCAAGGGGGAATGGGTTTGCACTGACAGAGGGGAGATTTAGACTGGATATTAGGAAAAAGTTCTTTACTATGAGGGTGGTGGAGCGCTGGTACAGGTTGCACAGAGAAGCTGTGGCTGACCGATCCCTGGCAGTGTTCAAGGCCAGGTTGAACCAGGCTTGGAGCACTCTGCTCTAGTGGAAGGTGTCCCTGCTCATGGCAGGGAGTTGGAACTGGATAAGCTTTAAGGTCCCTTCAACTCAAACCAGTCTGTGATTTGGGCTTGAACATGGCTATCATTGCCAAAACCCAGCTCTGTTTTCTCTGAACTATCACAATTCAACTCTGAATGACAGAGTGAAGTTAGAGATAAGTCTCAATACAGCCAGTTGGCAAAGCCTTCATCTTGTCTCTGGAAAGCTCCAGGATCATGCTGTAACTTCCATTACTTTCATTCTCAAAGACTGTTTTTCTCCCAAACTCCTTTTTTTCCCCCCATCCTTCCCCATATTTCTAAGTTTAGTTTATTTAATTTCAAACCAGGAAATATCAGTGAGAATGTCAGTTTAGCCATCTAGCTGAATTTCATTTAACCTCTTATATGCAAATAACAAGATTATTTACAGTACAAGATGTGGTGGATTACTCAGTGACTTGCTTCGCAATGAACTGTCTTGATGTTTCAGATATGGTTTCTTTTATTGGAAAATTTCAGTTGTTCTTCAGTGATCTAAATCTCCTTTCTCTGATGCATCTCAAGGTTACTGTATAATCTGCTACATGCTTCACAGTTAGATAACAATTATTGGCAGATATAAATAGACATTTTCATGAGCAATATTGTTTAGTATGCTAAATGTTGCTTTAATTTGCTGGTTCAATTCAAAGTGAATTCCTGTCATGCACAGAACAAAATAGATCAATTATATTACTACTGATTATTGTTATTATTTTAAACTGTGCTTCTCAAGCAGATTTAACAAATTTGACAATCCAGCCTGTTCACCTTCTTGAAACTGAACCTAGCAGTCTTGCATGCAAATTATCATAGATTTTCAATGAGCATCAATGATAATTGCAACTGTTTTGTAATTATCTCACCCTAGACTGTCTCTATTTATCAAATATAGGGCTAAAGGCTCCAACATCTTCATCTGCCAAAATTATTGATATATAGCCCTATACATTAATAGTAAAAAAATTGCATTTTGCAGCAATCCTTGCTGTCAGAGTCAGAATAAATGGGGAGAAATATAAATACTTTGAAAAAAAAAAAGCATCTACAACAGTCAAAAAATTTCTTGCTGGAAAACCAAATGTTTTCAGCAATATTTTGAGGCAATATGTTAAAATTATCAGAAAAGATCTTCCTTTTCTGCCCAGCTCTGATAAATAGCCCTCTTGATACGTGTTTCTAGCA
The DNA here is from genome assembly GCA_032466535.1 of Forpus xanthops. NCBI lineage: Eukaryota > Metazoa > Chordata > Aves > Psittaciformes > Psittacidae > Forpus > Forpus xanthops. The sequence continues at coordinate 22,522 of JASSUY010039608.1, read as the reverse complement.
CCAAAATAGAAGTTTGAAGCCAATAAACTATGTGACATCTCTCCTGCTTATCCATAAATGCATGTTTTCTCAATCAGGATATCTTTATCAGAAGGTCATAAATCACAGCCATTCTCATTAGAGTGGTGATTCTGATAGGCTGTGCTAAGGCACACTTCATCTTAAGGTATTCACTTTTGCAATTCACCATTGCATTATTTACTCTTTTGCTGCAATGATCCATCTCAAGCCAAATATATGTCTATATAAACCAGCCTTAGTGCTGAAAAAACCCAACAAAACCTGTGGGTAATGGCGATAGGTGGACAGGAATTCTGTATTTGTAAAGGATTTTGAGGTCTCTGTGTGTTTTGATTTCCTTCCCAGTTGGAGTTAAGCTATGTTTATAAGCCATGTGGAGTCAAAAGTAACAAAAGAAGTGAAAAACAGAGGCTGTTCTCAAGCATGAAAGATGAAGAAGAGCATACATCCAGCCAGAGTAAATGTGAAAGCTCATGACAGATGGGACAGGCATGGTGAACGCATGAAAACTGAAACCACAGACCTTTCCAAACACAGCAGAAACAGGAAGCCTGCAGAGACGAGCAGGGGCAATCAAGGAAAAGGGAAAAGAGAAACAGATTATTTTGTTCTTTGTTCACAAGCAACGCATCTCCAGAAACCATGGCCCTGATCTGCTGCCAAGTACTGAATTCAGCCTGGGCACCAGGGAGATGGGCAAGGCAAATCTTTAAAACAACCTCAGGGACAACTCAGGAAAATGCAGACCAATGAGGCTGGTCTTTGAGTTCAGCAGTTTAAAGATTAAGGAAAGGGTTAGGGGCCCTGGGAAAATGAGATGTTCTAGGGAGGAGTAGCCACTCTTTGTAACTGGCACTCAAGTCTCACAGATCTAGGAAAATATGAAGAGAAGAGCAGTCTGGTAATGTGCTGTCCTGCAGCTTCCCAAGGCTTTTGGCTAGATCCTGCACTACAAAAACCTCAAAGTATCACTGAGGGAGTCCAGTCTGTCAGGGAAAAAAAAAATGGTAGAAACAAACTGCCAGCTTCACAGAAGGTCAGACTGGTCAGTTGTGACTCAAAAAGGATCTCTATTGAGACCTGTTTGGGTCTGAAGAGTGATGGAGTACCAGGGGAGCATCACAGGTACCAGTGTTTTCTAGGTATCCAGGTGTTCTCTAAGGCATGGAAGTGGGAGAAAGCAAAAGCCTCCCTGAAGGCACTAAAGGCTCTGTCTAAGATTATCCATCACATGCAGCCAAGTCTAGAAAGGCCCTTTCTCCAATGGTGAAGCAGAAGAGGAGTCCTAAGTCCTTTTCTGACCTTTTTATTTGATCTACCTCACCCAGCTGCTCAATACTCTCTGCAGTACTACCTAGTTCAGCTGTATTATGTTTGTGCAGTAATAAAACACAGCTTTAACCTTTGGGGTGGCTTGGAAGGAAGGAGAACCTGCTTTGTCAAGAGATGCAGCTGGTTCCACATCCTATTTTGTGATACTGAATTATTTGGCTTCATTACATCCAACAGAGAAGGGCTGTGGTTCAGTCAGATTAGGAGCTCCTAGAGCTGTTACAGCAGTAAAATGGCAGCTGACAATCAATGTTGTTAAAAGCAACATAAAGCACATAGGGGGAAAATAACCTGGCTCTACACTCACCATGAAAGGGACTAAATTGGCTATTACCTCCAAACTGAGATCTGAGTGGGATCTTGTCTATGGTTGTAAGCTCAACATGCTGCAGCAATCAGCAAAGGGGCTACAGCGACAGGAGCTATAAGGGGAGAAAGAAAGGACCAAATAGAGAGTGCAGTGCTCCTGCATCAGGCCATGCTGCTCTTTCAACTTACGTTTTGTGCCATTTAGAGGATATCACAGAGCAAGGTAAAATTCAGAGAGGGTGGCAATGGGAATGCAGAAGGAAGCAGCATCTGTCCAAACCCAGGATTTTCAGTGGGGGTGCAGCAGGGTCACTGTGGTAGTGCCAGTAATGCAGAGAAAATGATTCCTCACCTGAGTTTATAGATTGGGAAGGTGCTCCTGCCCTTTACTTTCTTCCTTTTCCATCTTTTTTTTTTTATCCCTGATTTTCCCATCCAGTCTACAGCCTAAAGGGGCAAAACCTGCTGACTGATCACTCCTGTCGACAGCAGCCTTCCTACATCATTGGAGGGCATAGTCTTGGATAGGTATAAGCAGATTTTTTGTATGTGTTCAGACAATACATAAACAGATTGTGCCCATGGCATAGTACAGGGAGAGATGCTCCATGGCAGATGTGCTACAGTGTGCTGCTGGTGGAACCCGGTGCTCGGCAAGCTGCCAGGCAGAGCAATGGAGTGCAGAGGACTAAGCACAGGATGCGTGTACATTGTGTTTTGCTACAGCAGATTGCCAATTTTGCACATCTCTGTATCTCAAAACCTGTGTAATGAAGAGAAGATGTTTAAAGCAACAAAATACAGGAAATGTAATAAATGCAAAAGAGAATTATATGGAAAATATGCCGAAGGAGTGTTTTCCTTGTTGTTGAGATGCTTACAGTCTACTTGCTTCATGAATATTTAGAAACAACAAGGTTTCTTCCAAATATCAATCTAAATGGACACAGTTTTCTGTTCTGTATATATTACAGTTTATTCCAAGACAGCAGAATGCATAAAAGTAACAGCCAAGACCTCAAAATCCCCTTTTTCTTTCTCCTCAAAATGGGTTCATTTGGACTGTAAATTCTTCTGGGATATGTGATAAAGACACTTTGCTTTCCTCTTCTTCTAAGGTTTCCAAGTCCAAATGATAGGTTGACCTGGAAAATAAAAAGGGCTCTGCAATAAATATTTCACACTCTTGGAGCCATGACCAATGATTGCTAATGCTGGATGGAAGTGAAATACAGGGACTAGCACAATCAAAAAGAGTATCATGCATGAGAAGAGCTCATCTTTTTGGCACTTGGCAAATTAAGATTTTGTCTTTTAAAAGAAATACTCTGTGAGGAGATGACACTTGATTTGTAAAGGAATTGTAAATTAGATGTATGCCATTACTCAGCAGGACATTAGTCCTCTAGTCCTGCTCCTGGAGGGTAAATTTGGGGTTCTCTCATTTGTAAAGAGAAACAGGCTCTTGGGGTTTCTGCCAGCTGGGGAGAATTTTGATGGTCTTGGCTGAAGGAGTAGTTGGAATTTTGATGGACATGGGAAAACAAAGCCATTGCAATATGTCTTTGGATGGCATTGTACTCAACAGACAGAGCAGAATCAGACACCTCAACCTAGGCAAGACAGGAGCCTTGCTGGAGGAAGTAATGGGAAGATTCCCTCTGCTCTCTGTCAAGATCATATGTCTGCTGACTATTAATGAGATTTACAATTTTTCCTCAGCCCCGTCTGCTTCCAGACCCTGATGATACACAGTAGCCAATAGGAAAGAGCTAATAATTCATTATGAATTACTTATTTGATGAATTATGGTTTTTTTTCTGGTTTTTAAATTGCCTCTGAGCAGCACAGTGGTTTTCGTAGTCTTGCAACTTGAAATACTTGCTGACTAATTTCTACAAGTAAGTACTGGCCAATAGACTTCCTTCCCAGGCAGCTGTCATGAATGGGTGTGATTTCCACATGGAGCTATGCGAAACCATAGCTGCCCAGAAACAACTGTCCTCTCTCCCACATCAGTCCTCCTGCACTGAACCTATACATCCCAAAGGAAAAAATACCAATCAGAAATTATTGATATGATAGTCCTTTGTACCAGAAATGGGCTGGGTTTCCCAAGTAACCTGTTTGGATACTCAATTATTTCAGAAAATGGGTTCAAGGATGCCCCTATGCAAACACTGAGGTGGAGTCAAAGAGCTAATAGTCTTTCAAGTCATCTTTCCTGAGGGCTACACCAAGAAAATCACTGCTGTTCTCTGAACGTGCCCAAGACCAAACACCTGAAAACTGCAAATGCAAGACTAGGAGCTATTTCAGAAAATGTAGGGCATAGCTTTAGCTCTTCCATGTTACAGTTTTTAATTAAGGAAAAACCAAAAAAAGATGTTTGTTTGAGATAATTCTCAAAAGAATGTGCATCGACAAATTCCCAGCAAATGAAATTTGGGATTTTGCTCTATTTATACTCTCAGCAAATCCACAGACAACATAAACGAATCTGAAACACAAAATGGAACGTATTAGCCAGACTAGTGAGAGTCGCATATCCTTCATACAGCAGTACGTAGAAATCCAGCCAAAATATTTCAGAACTAATTACTGTACAGCCTTCTAATCCCTAGTAGAGAAAAAAAAAAGAAAACCACCCTATATATATTTTTGGAAGTTCCTTGGAAGCATCTGTTTAAGATGCTACTAATCTGTTATTCCAGAATCATTGGCTGGATGATAATGAAACAAGTCTTGTTTGCACTCAGTGTGTTGAGACCTGAAACTCATCATGGTTAAAGCTGATTGTTTTGAACAAAGGAACATAACTCATCCCCTTTCTTTTTATTTCGCTTTTCTTTCTTTTTATTTGGCTTTTCTTTTTTTTTGGTGAGAACTTTTCACTCCTACTTTGATTTTCTAGATGGTGGCTGGCAGTAGAAAATGATCATTTTAAATCTGAAATTTCAAAGTTGATACAGTGGGGGTACTATTGACTGTGGCATATTGGCATGACCCTGGGCATTCACAGCAACCAAAGGGTACTTTTGATGTTTCTGGAACCTCTTCAGTTAGCATTGCTAAAAATCTCTCACCCTTTTAAAGACCAGCAGTGCCAGAATAACTTGCTGTGCAGCCACAGTCTGAGTAGCAGCACAGCAGTGTCTTAGCATGGGCCACCTGCAGATCTGGTAGAGAAGGCATCCCTCTATACCTCAGAGCAACAGAAGCTGAAAACATGCCATTGTGCCAAGACAGGTTGAAGGAAACTTCATTTAGACCCTCATTTGCTTTCATTGAGAAACAAGCACAAATCAGTATTGGAAATGCAGCCAGGTGAATTCGGGGTTTTGCCATTTCTGTTGAAAGTTCGTTTGCAAGGAACATTATATCTTTGACTTCCTAACTTTTGAGTACTCGACTCTGTGACTTCAGTACTGTTTAACCATATGGGTTCCCCTAAAAGTCTAAATGATTTTTCTTGAAAGGTCTGGATTCAATTCTCCTAATAGCCTCAGTGTTTTCAGGCTAGCTAAGATCACTCCTGCAGTTTGGTGTGAGTCTGGGACATTGCCCAGAGCAAACAAAGGAGGAGCTGTGAGCTTTTTCTTTTTTCTTTTTTTTTTCTCCTATAAATTTTACAAATTTCAGATTTATGTTTGTGGAGTCTATACTATTTTATTTTTTTTTTTTTACTCTTATTAGAGATGAGTGAAGAAGGAAATAAACTGCTGTGCCATACCCTGCATGCCAGTACAGCATCTGTCTCTTCCTCCAGGCCGTGACCAGCTTGGGACAAATTGAAAGTCCTTTTAGTGCACTCATTTTTGCACCTATTGAAGACATCTACACTTGCATTGCATGAGTCACAAGGTCAAGGGGCCTTCCTCACCCTCCAGCAGCTGTAAAAGCTACATGATCACCCTGAAGATGACAAATGTTCCTGGTGTGTCCCCCACAAAGTCTGAAAATTGGATATTCAAGAATAAGAGAAATTATTTTCTTACCTCCAAGAAGCATTTTAAGACACTTAAAAATTAGGCTTTTATGAGAACTGATCTTGCATCTGGTTCTGCAGAACAATTCTGGATGATGGAGGGCAGACTGTCTTCCCAAAATATGTGGTTTGCTCTACAATGGAAGAGACTGAAAACAAAGAGAAGGACAGGTTTGAACACAGGGTGATGCTGATGTAATGAAAAAGTCTGAAGAATAAAAGCAGGAATGGAATTTAATGGGGGTGAGGGCAAAGTATTGTTCTCAGTGAGCAGAGAGGAGCTCCTACCAAAATTAAGTGGAAAGGTCTGGGTGGACTATCATCCATCATAGCATGGCTTTCAGCCAGCAACTTCCCATTGCTGCGAACAGGGACCAGAGCCTTCCAGAGGCAAAAACTGTGGACTAATGGGGGCTGCGCAGCGGTTCCCAGGCTTGGTTCCCCAGTGTTTTACCAAGGAGGTGGGCTAGAGGAAGCACAGGGGGAGGCAACAAGAGTGGTCAGTGGCATGCATAATACACTATTCAAGCGAAAAAAAAAGAGAGAACTGGTGCTGTTTACTTCACAGAAGAGGATACTAACTGGAAAACACACCACGTTCTGGGAGCGTATATTTAGTGTCAGTGGAGAAGAGAAGGTTCAGTTCACTGTGTCTACTGGGTCCATAGGACAGCAGATATGCTGCTTTCTGAAAAGAGGACATGCTTTTAAAGAATACTGTGTCTTACACAGCTGCTTTGAAATTTCAAAAATGTCTCCATGATAGTGGATGGAACTGGAAATTTTGGAAATGTCAGAAACAATAAATGACATTTTTAAATAATGGTCAAAATATTGTCAAAAATTATGAAAGAAGCTTATAGTTTTTAGTTTTCCTGACCTCCTTCTTCTGAACAGGCAAAGCAAGCCCAGCTATGAAAACTCTGCCTTGTAACATACTGGGATTGGCAATTTAGCTTCCTGCATTCAAATTGGCAGACTTCTGCCACTAAAATAACATAAAACAGTGGTGGGAGGGGGTGTCTTTTGGGTTTTTTGTTTTGTTTTGTTGTTTTTTTTTTATTATTTATCTGCTGAAATCCAAGATGAAATATTTCAACTGGCCCGAGCAGCAACAACTGTTTCACATTCTCTGCTTTCTAAAATGTGCTCAAGCATAGCCAGACCCCCGCTGTCCCAGATTGGGGTGGGTTGGAGGGGGAGAAGAACGTGTCTGGATTCTGCAGCTCATCTTAGGGTGGAAGAGCTGCTCCCTGCTGTACTTAGTTTTCCAACAGAAGTTTGAAAATATGCTTCCTTGCAATGCTTTTTGTGTGTGTGTTTTGAAGTTAGTGAGAGCAGTGTCTGAGAATTTATGAGAAGAATAACATCCTGTAAACACTTTCTTGGTGAGAGAAGCTGCTGTACATGGATGTCAGAAAGTTTCAGCTTACATGTCACTTATCAGAGCTCTTTTAATTGTTTCAGATTTTGGGATGTTATGGTGCTGAAGAGGGAAACCCAACTGTTACTGATGGGATGCAGAGCATGCTGTGTCATCCAAAGAGTAAAACTCATCTAAAAACCTTGAGTTAGGGAGAGGTAAAAGATCTGGGAAATTATAAGTTTTTGTCTTATTAAACTTAAAGATTACTTTTGAGCATTTTAAACTTTGTAGACAACAAAAGATATTGCCTGAGAAAAGGCAAAAAAGATAACAAACATTTCCCTTTTAAAAGCAGAACAATAAAGGCTATTCTTTCATCATTTGAATTTCTTGCCTAATGAAATTGGATACAGTCTGAATTCCCCCATAAGCCAAAAGCTAATTCATTTCCACATTTGAAATGCGTGTTATCAATTACTGACTGTAGATCTAATGATTTCCATAGCTGGTTTTTATTCTGATACATGGGGGCTTGAGAATTTATTGATGATGAGTATATAGAAAGTCAATTCAGAAATGTACACTGAATTCATCTCTGCGGTATAAATACAGCTATTGGATCTTTGAACCACAGCTCAGTCAGGCAGATAAACATCTTCTTCTCATCAGCAGACTTTAAAGGCAACCGTCATTTAAGAGTTGCTTTTGAATTCTCCATATCTCTTGGAGGCCCAAGTTCCACATGAGGATGAGCAATGGGTATGGGGTGTGATGCAGGCATGTCACAGGGAAGGTTATCATCCTCTCTTACCCAGATTGGAAGTAAAAAATGCTCACAGTACCTGTGCAAACTCTAATATTTGTGATTCTCCAGTGTAACATGATAATTACACAACACCTTTTTAATGGTGGCATAACCTTAGATTGCTCACCAGATTTGCTTTCAGAAACAGGTGGATTCCCGAAGCTGAAACATTAAAATATTACCTCTACCTGATGTAAGCAGCCAGAGCAGTTCCTTTATGTCTGAATACATGTCTTTCCATACCAAAAATAAGCAATTGGGTTTGTGGTCTTATCACAGGAAGCCCTATGATAAAGATGAAGCAGGCTCTCCCTCTTCTGCTGCACCATGCCACTCTACTGCACCTTCACAAATTCTTTTCAGAAAAGAGGGGATTTTTTCTTTTTCTACCTATCATAGCCATGTGCACAGGTTCATGTTTTCATGGTGGCTCTGAGGAACTTCTCTAACACCCTGCTTTAGCCTGAAGGGGAAAGTCACAAGGGAAATGAGGACATTAAGGCTGGCCACCAGCTCCGGCTTACTCCTGACTGTGGGGACAGTGTCCTGGAAAAAACTGTAGTGGGTATTCCTATGGCTAGCAATCTGGGAGGGCAGTATTTTTGTCTGGTATTTTTTGTATTTTTGTCATTAGTTTATTGCAAAACTTATATATATTCATGGCTTATCCTCAACAGCTTCTGGTTTTCTTATTCTCCCATTTGCCCTTGGTTAATGTCTTGTATTTGACTTCAATGTTCAACTGGAGAGAAGCCACCAATCATAAGACTCATTCTTGTTCTTCAAGAACATAGGATGCATGATTTATGAGGTTTCTTGATGTTACTGTGAGCACCAGTGTCTCATCAGAGCTGGTTATTGAGGACCCCAGAGCAGCCCTGCAATGCATTCACCTCATCAGGCATAGGATGTGTCATATCCACTGGGCTCTATGGGGCCTTTATTCAGGGTAGACACACCTAGCAGAGGTAGGCTTTATGCAAACATAGACAGCCAGAGCCCCAGGAGCTCCCATGGATAGGTCCAGTGGGCTCCTGCTAAAGCCACAAGATGCTGATATAATTGTGAGAATGGTTTTGTTGGGGTTTATAAAAGACCTGATCCCACTCACATTCCTGTGTACCTGCATGGCAGCATACATTTTTGTTTTCTTTCTTACTGTATATTAAATAGCTGGCTTCGTATTTTCTTAACAGAAAATTTCTAGGACAAGAACTCCAATCACTATGAATCAAGCAAAACACACAAACACAAGGAGTGAAAAGTAGAATCATACATTACAGATCATTCAGCATCAATAATCTTGGTTGTTGTTTGTAGCCAGCAAAGGAAATTGGACTTTTTAATATGTAACACATTAACCTAAGTGTCTGCCTAAATGGAGCTGCAACTTTAATGTGTTGACATATTAACACAAGTACTCTTTCTCTAATTCCCCCAACCTTAACATAACAATAATATTGTGAAATCATTAGCAGATCTTTAAAGAAATATTAATTCTCCCTAGTAAAATATTGAATAACACTTTTTACTGTTGCCTAGTCACCCTGAATAAGCAGCATTCACCTGATCACACATGCTGGGGCTTAGATTTCATAGCTGCAGAAAGCATAAGCTTATGTATGCTCAGAAGGGGTGCAAGTTTTGAGCAATAATAGCAGGATTTTGGTGGATAAGTTTGGTTTGGTTGGGTTTGGTTTGGTTTGCAAAGATCACAGAGAGCCGGAAAGCTGAAATTCCGTTCTTACTGTGTGTTTCCTCTGATGTTGCAGTTTATTGCCAGTGTGGAAGAGTTGTGATCAAAGAGATGATTTTGATGCCTTCTGTCATCACATGAGCATCTGATAAAGCTGACCATGCTCTGGTAGCCCATTCTGAGTCCTCCAAGTCTGTGGCCAGCTTGCAGCCACAGCCACAAAGTGCCCTTTCTGAGAGTCTCAGAGAGTCACAGTGGATACAAGGGGAATCTGGGACTCAGGCACCATCTGATTGCGCTCCATGGAGCTCAGCAGTGTAAGAGGAGGACATAAAAGCTCATACTACATGAACCAGATACCAGGTATCAAGTAAGGAAGACCAGAAAATTGCTACTTGTACTTACACTGGAGAAGTGGACAGTGGCCTTCTCTGCTAATCCTCCCCCTCCCATGGCTTTCTGTATTTTGATGCATTTTTTTCATGTTTAATATGGTGGGTTTATGGGCAGAATGTGCTCAGGATGGTGTATAATGGGGCCAACTGTGCAGAAATGTCATGCGTGCGAAATCTATGCAAAGCCCTCGCTATGCTTTTGCCTGAATCAATTTAAAGAAGACGCTCCATAAAACAGGATAAAGCCAGATTAAGTGCATACAAATGAGGCAGCCCAGGCAAGGTTTTCAGAATTTGTTGGAGGCAGATGGAATACAAATGGAGAAAGAGCTTGCACTGGTGCACGTGTAAAACACACTTGTCACATCTATCCAGGGAAGATGGAGGTGAGAAAAACAGCCTAATGAGAAGTCTCCTCTGCAGAAGTTACCTGAAGACAGAGAGGACAACATGCCAGGCATCAGGCCCATCTTTACAGCTGCATGGTCTTCAGTTTTCAGCAAAGTCCCTGGATAGCATAGGCTTCTGTGGCAGGTAGTAAAGCCTGCGGCAGCTTCATGAGAAATAGAGGCATTAAATGAATTCAGTGGAGGGAAAAGCCGATCAGTATTGCTGCCCCAATGCTATTTGTTTTGCTTTTGCATTTATTTGATATTCTCCTATCATTTTCAGTTTTCAGCCTGCTCCAGATTTTCCTACTGACAATGTGTAACCGGCTCCACAGGATGGTAATGCCATACGTGGCAAAGCTAGTATGTAAAATACACTCTGAAATAAAGCAAGCAGATTGGGAACTTCTGTTCTCGTAATCTGAGGATGAGGGCAGTGCATTGAAAACTGACGAAAGGAATTACTTTTTTTTTTTTCCACACAATTAGCTGCTGGAAATCATTGCCAGGAGATTTTGCCGAGACTGAAAACTTGGCAGGCTGCAAAAAATGAATTGTACATTTAAGTGGATGGCAAACACACCTTGCAGCAAGGCTTTAGGAGAGGCACAGCAGGCTATATAGTCCACAGACTTAGCTCAGTAAGGGGATTTTTTTGGTTCAGCTTCCTGAAAAAATACAGTCCCACCACTGGTTTGCAAGCCTGTGCCCATGTGCCAGCCAATGGATTCTTCCTCCATCTAATAACTTGTGCATCTTCTGGTCATGTGCCGCTGGAGGTGACAAAGGGCTATGTAATTCAAAGAAAATTCACTTTTTAGTAGAGCTATGAAATACCAGTGGTCAGGTAGAGATGAAGATGCTTTTCCAGTGTGTCTCCTGCAAATAAATCTATTCATCCATGCCTGGATATAACCATTGATAAATCAGGAAGCAGACTCCTCTAACACCACAGCCTGGTGCTGCAGTACTCATGGAAACAGTTCATGTTTCCACAGGAACTTTGGGAAAACAACATGTCCCTCAGACTGCTTGGAAAGAGAGCTCAAGGTCTCCAAGCTTTGGGCTTAGAGTCAGGAGTAAAAAGCCATGTGAGTAGGAACTGCCGCTGTGTTTTGTTCGTGTCCTCAGGAAGTAAGGGCTAGCAGAGATGAGGGTCTACCACACACAGCACCAAAATCCATCTGCTGTTTTGTTTGGGGGCATATTTTAGCAAAAATTTATTCTGAATCTATTTACACAACCCTAAATGTTTCATTGGCACTGTTTAAGATATTCCCACAACTTCAAACCAAGCATATGGCCCTACGAGGAAAAGCGGAATTGAAAATAATGGCTATCAAACTCCAAAAGCGATCTGCAGTCCCCTTTTAGCCAAACAAAAAAGGAACATTTAATACCAATTATTTCAGTAAGTTAACAATAGAGAAACTAAAGTATCTGGCAAGTCTGGATGTATATTCAGTTTGGTGGTTCTCTGCAGAAGACTTTGTTTTTTGTCAAACTGCTTGTTCAACCATTCAACCCTATGACAGAAACCTCATGTGGCCAATGAACACCCCAAAATGCTGCATGGGGTGGGAATTTGCCTTCTGATGTTTCAAAACAAGCTGCCATTCATCCTGATTAAAAACTGGAAGCTTTCAGAAAGGTTGACTTTCCAAGTGTGAAAAGCTGTTACTGCTCTTCAAGAAGTCATTTTTCATGAGGAAAACTGGGAGATGAAGCAATGCAGCCTGTAAAAGAGCATACACCACCTTTTATTTGTTTGCCTCTGTATACTCCTGTGAATATCTGTGCCAGGGACATGGCTATGTGTTGTCCTGCTTGAGAAGAATGGCTCCTGTAGTCTGCCATGGTGGTTCCATGAGCTATGGGGTGCGAGGGCTGGGTTTAGGAGGGGGAAGGAGGAAACATTTCTCCCTCTTCTGCAGCTCTTACTATTTCTAGCTGAATAATTCAGGTTTTAGATTTTAATTACAGTGTCTCTGAAGCTGACAATTTCACTGCCATCTCCACAACAACAAGCCCTTCATTTAAACAGGAGATTAGTTTTGGCTGCAAGCCTGAACTGCTTTTTGTCTATTTGAGGAGTACCCAGAGATGACAAAGGGTCACCAGATGAGCTCCTGTCGTATCCTCCAAGCAATTTAAGGACCTGTGCTGGGCCCAATCTATCTCCCTTTGCTTCTTGCTTTTAGCCCCAAAATAGAAGTGTTTTGCTTTGGTGGGAAGAGTCCTGAGACACTCATGAGGCATCTAGATTGAGATTCTTCCTTAGCCTTGACCAAAGCTTCAGGAGCAAAAAACTTGGTATGGGGAGTGGGTTGGTGGCTTGGTTCTCTGTGGACCTTGAGAAATGTGTCTGTGTGCTGTTTCACAGTTATGTAATTCATGGGTGGGATGGGAAGCTCACCCCTCCGTGAGTGAACGCCTGTTCTCAGCCTGTCTCAGCAGTAGATACTTCACATACAAGTGACTCTTTGTCTGCATTTTCTCCTTACCAACCAGGACTTTTCCAGTCCTCCCTGGCCTTCTCCTCTCCCATAAGGATTCCTGTCCTTTCTGGATCTCCTTATTGTGCTCCACCAGGTGAGACTCTTTCTTAGTGATATCTCTTTTAATTTTGTTACAATATTGAACATAATGCTAACAGAGTTGTTTTCATTGAAATATTATTTTCTTCTTTTCCCATCCTCTCCAGCATAAAGGCTTTTAAGAAAGGTTTGTACTGCACCTGCTGAACTGTTTTCTTGCCAAAAAAAAAAAAACACGAAGGAGAGGAGAGAGGCAGGGATGGAATTTGAATTTGCAAAAAGTATTGTTCCGGGATTTTCTTCCTGTGACATAGCTCCCTTAGGAAATATCTTGCTATTTTCATTGCTCAGCCTTTCAGAAATAGTATTTCTTTGTTTAGAAACTGACCCATCCAGGAATACAAATGCAAGGTTGTTCTTGGTACTCTGTGATACATAATCTGCATCGCCTTCTGTTAGGGTAATGCCTCTGCCCAAGGCTTTGTGCTGCATCTTTGAAAAAGCAGAGAAGGGCTTTGGGATCCCTCAGAAAAAGAGCATACAAAAAGCAGAAAATCTTAATACCAAGAAGAATATAAATTATTCTAGATGGCTTTTGTGTGGACTCCAGTAGGACTTGAGAGCATACATCAGGTGGAATGTCCCCGTAGAACTGAAAGCAAAGCAGTACATAAAGTCAGTCCAGCCATGTCTAGGCATCCCTTGGGACAAATATCACATGAAACAGCTATTGTGAAGAAAAAGAGCACACATCCCATGCAAGACATTCCATGGAACTTTATACATCCCTAAGGAGTGATAATTAAGAGCTTCCCTACCAGCCTTGTGAACTGGTGTGCTGCCAGACAGCAAAACCGAAGGATAGCTTGCACCTCAGACACCATGTTTCCTCCTTGATGGTAGGCTCTGGTGTCCAATTGTAGTAACTGGGCAGCTTAAAATTAGGGCCATAGATTAATTGGAGTTGATAAGGCTGAGAAGATTGAAGCCTGTAAAATTCTTGCAGCTTTGTCAACTCCAGAATCCTGATGAAAAGCTGACAGTTTCTTCCTAAAGGCTCTGCTCCTGCTTCTATGTGAGAGAAGGGTATTGAAGCACCACAGGCATGGCTAAAGAGGAGGCTAATTCTACGTGAGCCTCTGGATTCTACCTCAGTGCTATGTGGATGCAAGAAACAGAGTAATGAGAGAGCTCAGTTTCAAGTGTTTAACAGAGAGAATCCTGAGGGATATTTCATAAAATGCATCTTACCAGCCAGAAACTGATGCCTAAAAATTACAAGTTAGTCTAAGTATAAAGCCAGGATAGACACAAACCTGGCTCTTCCAAGTGCAAATGTGGTGCTTAAACTGTCACATCTTCCTTCCCTCCCCCAAAATGTGTCAGACCTGGGAAAGGAGATGCTAGTGACTTCCCAGTAGAGAGGAGGTAAATTATCCTGATGAAAATGGACTGATCAGCTCTGAGCTGCACACCCTTTGAGGAAGTAACTCCAGTTCTTTGCTGTCTCCAACACATGGCTTTTATATTAGTTATTTCTCCCTTCTTTAAATCGCTTTTTAAAAATGGGAATATTCAAATTGAGATGCTTTATCCTCTCTTTGGTTAACAGAGAGCGTCACCTCCCCTGGCCTGAATATGATGGAAACCTCCACCCCAAAGCTTCCTTCAGCCTTAGGACAGCTCGCGCCGGGACACACTGGGCAAGGTGTGTACATTGACTCCACTCCTGCTTGTGATGGGTGACCTTTGTGGAAAAGCATGAACTATCTTAGGAGCTGCAGGGAGGGAAGGGAAGCTATATTTTCTTCTTGCAGCCACAGCTGCCTTGTGCTTTTTTGTATGCTGTTCATTTGCAAAGTCATCCTTGGTCATTTATTTAGAAACCTGCCGAGGAACAGATGCTCCAAAACGAAACATGGCAAATTCTCCACAGGGCCCCTTTTGACTCTGTGCAGGGAATTTTTGATAGACAGGAGGAGAAGAAGGGTGAAGGTGACAGGAGCTGCAACGGTCCTGATGTTTTTGTACAAAGAATAGCTACAACAAGCCTAATGCACAGTTGCTACTGGAGCTACAGCTTTGCTCAGAGGTTGTGGTTGGAGATTACATTCAACCAAGTGCAACTCCTCTGGGGTGTATCTTGCAGTGAACTTAATAAGTTTTTCTGCTGTCTGCCTGTGTGGGACTGCATCCTTCTTGTCCAGGTAGCACTATCTCATGCTCTGCTGCACAGCGTACAAGTCAAACAAGCTGTGAACGGTCCAGTGAAGACCAGGGTTTGGTGTCCATGATCTGCCCAGTAACACTGGCTTCCCAAAAAAGGCTCCTGAGGGCTCAGAAAAACATTTGAAAGGAAAGAAGATTGCTCTGGTGGGAAAGGGCAGAATATATGAATGATGTGTGGGAGGAGGACCTATGGTAAGGATGAGGTTAGTCTTCTGAAGCAGAAGAGGATGTCTTACTGAAGCTCACAAGTGGAAACAGCTCTGGGACATAAATGTACAAAAGTACTTTTGGATATTCATTCTGACTGGGCTAAAGTTTGGTTTGAAAGGACCTGACTCTGTGGCTGTGCTTTTCACTAGCAATAAGTATCATTAAATTCTTCCCTGTGAGGGTGGTGAGGTGCTGGCACAGGTTGCCCAGAGAACCTGTGGCTGCTTGATCCCTGCCAGTATTCAAGGCCAAGTTGGACAGGGCTTGGAGCAGCCTGGTCTAGTGTGAAGTTGCCCTGCCTGTGGCAGGGTGTTGAAACTGGATAAGATTTAAGGTCTCTTCCAGCCCAACCCATTCTATGATTATATGAGGCTTTCAATAGGAAATAAAGATAGAGAGACAAGTAAAAGGCATCGAGGGGAGGCTGGAGGGACTGAGATTTTCGAAGGTTCAAGGAGTTCAAGCAATGTTCTCAATCTCAGTTAAATCAAGTAACCAGCAGTGAGCCTGGACTGGACTGGGAGCTGTTGGTCCCTAGTTCAAATCCCTGGTGATGGATAGGGTTGGCTAAGCAGAGGACACAGGAGTCTGCACAGCTCCAGGAAATGACTCTGTGGCCCATTGCAATCCCCCCATATAGGAAAGAGATGCTGAGAAGTGTGTCCCTGCTGTCTCCAGTGGCCAGTCACAAGGGTAACCATGCTGTTCTCCAAACTCCCTTCATTATACAGGAGCTCCCTCCTTGTTGCCTTTCCAAATCCATTTGCAGGACCGGTGTGCTCAAACTCCAGTGCTAGACCCTGGCACACTTCTGGAGGCCCTGCTGGAGAGGGCTGCAGCACTAGCTCTGAAAGCCACCCAAAATTCAAAATCTAGCACTCTGCTGTAGGGAGTGGAGGGGGGAAGCAGTGAGGCAAAGCAGATAAAGATTTGTTGTAACAAAGGAGTAATTTTTTCTGTTCTGATTTTTTGTTTCTCAAAACAAAGGAGAGACTGAAGAGCGCCTGTTTAATTTGTGAATTTCACAGATTTGGCTCACACAAGAGAAGGGGGAAGAATCAACAAAAAGCCCAACAACAGGCATGGAAAGAGCCCCGAGTATTAATGGCAGCTGATCAATAACTAATCCGCAGTGTTCCAGTTACCAGCTTGATGGAGAAAATTCATGGTGCTTAAGTAATTCCAACTAATCTTAATGAATGCCTCCATGCCTCCATGCCTGCAGAGCAGTGTGAAATTTATAGAAAAATGTCATTTCGGCTCTCTGAATATTATTTTTTTTCCTCACAGTCATCAAAGAAGCATAAAAAATGCTCTTAGAAATCTGCTATCTCTCTCTGCCAGATGAGGGCTTCAAAAGGCAAGCACTCATTTTTTTTGTCATAAGCAGGGAAGATTATGAATACATTATCTAGTTAACATTAAAAAAAAATCAAAACACCCAATTTTACATTCTTACTTATTTATCCCGAGCCTCTGTCCCCCTTTGTGTGCCTCACCCTTTTCCCTGCTGAAGGAAATAATGCCAAGTAGACAAATCAGCTACAAGTAGGAAATGTTGATACATATTTTAGTTCTATTTTTATTTGGCACTACTTAGGAAAAATTCAAAGGATCAGTACGGTGGCTTCGAGCCTTCTCTGTCTTTCACTGTTGAAAGCTGATGAGTTCCTCTTAAGTTTCTTAGCAGCCTGCAGGAGAAGCCTCCCCTAACTTGTCACCAAGCCTGTAAGGAACTTGCTGTGGCTAGCAGAAGCGCTGATACTGAGAAGAATGAGATTTTGTAAAGGTGGAAGACGAATGGAAAAAAGAAAGGATGAGAAGAAGCATAGTGGGCAGGAAATTTTCCAATGGAAGTTTATTTCCCCCTGGAAAGTGTAAGGTGGGGACTTAGCATGAGAATGGAGGGGGCAGTTACAAACAGGATGGGATTTCTGGGGGAGACAGGAGGAAAACCCCATGCCAAGAGCAAGGGGCGATGAAGGAAATAGATTGAAGATCCTGTTGCACAGATTGGGGTCCCCCTGATCTAGATGAATGCCCCAGTCCTGGCTCCCTACAATATCGTTAATGAAGAGTTTCACACCCCTGCCAGCTGAGCGACTGGTGCTGAAGATCTGGCCTGAAACTAGAGATACCCAGGAGTATTTGGAGGTGGACAAGGAAAACGTCATTTGGCCATCACTTTAGGTCACTCCAGCTCTTCAGGTCACTCACCTCCAACTTAAGACATGCAGAAAGTAGTATCCAGCATAATTAATTTTAGGATATCTATCCTCCCACTTGAGAAAACAGTTTCACCTTACTAGTAAGGCTGCCTGTCCTCAGCGGGCAGTTCTGTCCATGAAACTCTTATTACTTACTGAAAATGCCTCACATCAAAAGGGCCCCTTTTTCTCCTCCATTTCCCTCAGGGTCCAGCTATGGCTCTGTCATAAATTGATGTACAAAGTATGAACACGATGATATTTTTTTTTTTATGACAACTTCAGCAATCTTTGTAGTTCATAACTAGGCATGCAGGGGTTTTATTAATTTAACAGTGTTATTCCCCTTATGAAATATTCATCCCATAGGATTTCTGTGCACATTAAGGTTTTGAAGAAATTGATCTGCAATGCAGTTACTCCTTTAAAAGAATGATTTCTCTATTATCTCTCTCTTTCAGTGATACTGTATATACAAACAGTGACTGATTAAAAGTGTGATCAATCTCATGAAGGCAAACAGATATGTACTTAATTGTGGGTGAATTTACTGTATGAGAGGAGGTACTTGGAGAGCCCAGTGCGCTAAATGCTTTGCCATGCATCACTTTGCCTGCTCTTCCTCTGGCATCTTTGCAAACCCTTGGTCTCCCCACCCTGTGGAGATGCCTTCACCCTGCTGGGCATCACCATGCTTGCCAACTTGGCCAATGCTCTGTTGTCCCATCAAATAGCACACATCTGTTCCCTGAGGGGGCTTTGTGAGTGTGATGAACTGTGCAGGGAGAGAAAACCGTTCTTGGGCCTCCATACAACAAAGCAATTAAGGACAGACATTCCTTTCAGTGTAAGCTGAGTCCTGTTGACTTCAGTTTCATTGTCACCTCCACACATTCCTGTGCTTTTTTACAAATAGCTGTGTATTTCACTGGTGAGTGCTGTCAAGTCCTTTCTGGGATGCCTCAGGTGGGTAATGATAGCTGGTTTCCAGCCCGCTATGAGTACGCATTGTGAGATGAAATGTTTCCTGCAGTGCTGGACTCTGAGCCGGGTTCCTGCAAGGTAAGTGAGTCTTGTGTGATTAAAGACCAGAACTTAAAGGCCACGCAAAGGGGAGAGATGGGAGTTATTTTGACACAGGAGGAATCCTTGCAAGGGCTGACACAGCAAAGCCCTGTACTAAAAGCTATCTGATACATCTCACAGGAAAAACACTAGCTCTGCTCCAAATATCCAAGCATTTCAGTGACTTTTAGCCTGCACATGATCCTTGCAAGAGGTATCATCCTGCTCCAGATCATGCCAGCAGACCCTTCCAGCTGCAACCTCACCAGTCCCTTCCTCCTTCTGTCCCCACCACATTAGTGCTTGTTCTGGCAGCTTCTGTGCCCTCCCACCCTGAGCAGCATTAAGCTGTGCTCCCCAGCCCCCCCAGTGCAAGGCAGGGGCTGAGCCTTTACTTTATGGTATGGTGAGGGTCCTCCTCAGGTGCATAACCTAGCTATTACCCCTGTTTCTTCCTCTCAGGCCATACTATGAAGGTTATCACTCTTTGAGATTGGAAATGTCCACTTTTACCCTGCTTTTCTGGTCCTCTCCCCTCTCCTTGCACAGGGACACTTTGAACTAACACTGCCAGCCCCCAAAGGAGCCAAGTGCAGGGGATTTGCTGGTCATTGTAGGTATTTCTGGAGGGATGTGAAGTGTCATGCTGTTTGAGGCCATGTATTGCCTGGTCACTGCTCAGTCTTGTACTGTCCCCTGGTGTTTGAAGACATCACCTCAAAGCAGCTGGAGCTGCAGTGCTCACCCCACGGTTTATTTGGTCAGGAACATCCAAGGAAGTACATCTTGAATTTGGACCTGCAATGCAAAAACCTTTCTATCATCTACCACTATATTCCCAGGGACATCCGTGGTCACACTGTGCTCCCTAAAATGACACTGAATAATTATTTTCAGTACAAGCCTTCTCAGAATTGATATAAAAAGCTCAACTCAACATGAAACCATACAGAAATGCTTACATGGGGGGAACTGGAGGGATTTGCTTTTTGATTTGGTCTCCAGTGGACATGAAATGTGACCATACTGTGCCTGCTCCTGTTTTCCTCCCCACAGTAACTCTGAAAGGCTGAATTTGTTCAAATACAAAGGGGCACAATTCAGCTCCTACAAGCCTGGCAAGAATAAGCAATCCCGTAGAAAACATTAATGGCTCTTCATGTATTCACCTATTTCTGCACTGGGCATAAAATCTCCAGTGGGATGTGAGAAACAGAGGGAAATACAGGCTGGGACCATGGAGCTTACTCCACAAGTGAGAAGATCCAGAAGGCCTTGCAGAGAACGTCTGCTGGCTTCTCTTGTGGGACCCTTCCCATGCTAGGGAAGAAGAGTAATATGATGAGCTGAAATGTTTCTGCATTGTGAGCTAAAGGATGTAAGTGCAGGAACATCCCAAACTCCCAGCTTGAGCACTATGTATATGCACAGCTATATATATATGTATAGCATACTATTCTGGTGGTTAAAACAATCCCTGTATACTAAAACCTGTTATATGTATACTAAACCTTATATTGAGAATCTTAAAATACCAGATTCCTCAGGTTTGCTGTAAGATCTGTGGATCCTTATTTTCATGGAGATTCAACTTGGGATAAATGCATGAGAGATTTTGACATAATAATCATAATAAAAATCCAGACGTATTGCATTGTTATCTAGCATAACTGCTTGACATCAGCACTTGCTATGGCTATAACCTAAGAGGCAGTACTGTATTTAGAAAGCATGCCTTAGGTTTTGCTATTCCAAGCTGGTAAATAAAACTGACTAGAGAGACATGGGAGTCTTGGTTAGCTAAAATGATGCTCATGGACAAAGTAAGCATCTAAAACTGAGAGTATTATCCCAGGTAAAATTTCAGCTGAAGTAAAGTTGATGTTAAATATAGTTATCTCAAGTGAAAGAATATAACTTGCTGAAATTGCATTCCGATATTTATCTGATCCCTAGAACAAGTTTGATACTTTTTAGCTTCAAAATTTATTGGCACTTCAAACTAGTCCTATTAATTCCTGGATATCTTTTTGAAGACAGAGGTCATTTACTGTCTTTGCATACCATCTGACATGAACTTTGGTTAGTTTGCTGGACATTAATTTTATAACACAAATAATACACGGCCAAACTTTGTAACGCTGACTGAACAGATACGTGCCTCCCTGTGTATCTTGTTAAACCTCACTAATTTTCTCTGCTTTAGTTGAATTCTCTTATGGTTTTGGTTTTTTTTATTGAAGAGAAAACAGTGACAAGCATTGACACTCGCCACTTTCTGTGACACTATTAAAAACACCATGTTGTGTTTCTCTTTAAAGGAAGACAGGCACACATTGAGAGAGAACAGCAGTGAAAAGACACAGCCCCAGTTCTGATGTACGGTGTGTGAGATGGATATCCAGGAAAAGATTTGTACAAGCTTCTATCTACTCCCAAACTGAGAGAGCTTTTCAAGCTGGCTCCCAAGGCATTCTGCTTTTGCAGGGGCACTGCAGCAATTGCAGATACTTCCAGGAGGTGGCAGGAAAAATTTTTGCAGAGAAAGAGGAGAGATAAGGATTAAAAGGAGGAAAGAATACCCCTGGCCAGCATCAATCTGAAAAGCCTTTTACTCTTTTCCATGCTGAGGGGGGTGCAACTCTCTTCACATGTTGGCCTCTGGGGGACATCCCTGGTCCAAATCACAGAATCATAGAGTGGCTAGGGTTGGAAAAGACCTTAAGCATTCCATATATCGTAATTTTATAAAGAAGGGATATAAAAGAGCTTGATCCCCATTTGGCAATGAGTAGACAAGCCAAGAGGGTTAAGGGAGGGAACCTTCCACACTGCACACATTTAGTTAAACTCCATCAGTAGCAGCGACACACAGAAGCCTTCAATAGTCTATCCTATCTGGGCAGTTACTGGTCATACACGGCTTACTGGCAAAGTCGAATTATGCTGAAAATACTACTGATGGGAAAAAAAGACCCGGGATTTAAGTGAGAAGGGAACCTGGTTGTGAGGCTGTTCTATAGGAGATACGTGGTGAAGGGGTTAACAGGGTGTGGTGCAACGTCCATCAGGGTGTAATGGACTACTGATGAAGGTGATGGGCTGCTGATGGGAGTGATTAGGCTATCAGGTGGATGCTTGATGGCCTTTAATGCTGCCTCAGCCAGGTGGAAGAGAGAGTGGTACTAATGATTCATGGTTCTGTTCTGCCCATGCAGCCTGACCAGAACTCTCATTATCCCTCTCTTAAATACCCCGAAGTAAGGCAGTGGTGGCTTCTCTGCACAGTTTAGGGTAGCAACATCAAGTAGTTTGGGATTTGAACTTTGCTATGGCAGAGGGTGAGTCTGTTACTCTTCTATCCTTCCCAAAACAGGAATACCTCTTTGGTAAGTTTTGTGCCTGAAAGTGCATTGAATAATACTCTTGTGAAACTAAGCTTAATGAATTGCCAGTTGGTTATGTTTCCATATGCGCTCAATTAATTATTAGTTTGCTTTGGGTTTTAGCATTAGCACTTGTGAGTTTGTCAACGGCAATTCCCAATCTGTATTTCTGTTGCTTCAATGAACCACACTATTCGTGTATCTGTAACCATGGCAGTTCTTACTGAGCGTGACTGTATTATTGCGTTGAATTGGTTATAACCAGAAATGAAGCCCAGCCCTTCTGATCTCTTGAAGACTGGCTGGAACTCAAGCATTTGCTTTCTGCTCAATTCCTGTACTCAATGCAACATATTACCATGTCCCCCAAGCAGTGCTTAGGTACAAAGGAAGAATGGAGCATTTCCGATCAGATCCGGGTTCTCAAAATGTCTTTGCTTTTCCTACTTCAGTCTATGTGTCTCATAAAGGTGACTTCATATATTGTTATCTCCAGATATTCCAAGATGGACAGGTGTCATGGGTTCAGCAGCAGCAGTCATTTTTCTTTAAGCAGTAGCTGGTGTAGCACTGTGTTTTGGATTTTT
>JASSUY010039607.1:28870-46357 GCA_032466535.1 Forpus xanthops | reverse complement strand
AAGATTTTGCCAGGCACAGAGGTGAGGCTGACTGCTCTGTAGTTCCCCAGCTCATCCATTTTCCCCTTCTTGAAAATAGGGGTTATATTTCCCTTTTTCCAGTCATTGGTAACTTTATCTGACTGCCAAGTTTTTTCAAATATGATGGACAGTGGCTTAGCAACTTCATCTGCCAGCTCCTTCAGGACCCACCGATGGATTTCATCAGGTCCCATGGACTTGTATATGTTCAGGTTCCTAAGATGGTCTCGAACCAGGTCCTCTCCTACACTGGGTCCCAGGTCTTCATTCTTACTGTCCCTGCAACTGCCTTCCATGACTTGGGTGGTAAAGATACTTGTGTTTCAACCCACACCTTTAAACCTTTGAATTTCTAAACCCCATTGTCACCTTAGAGAAATAAAGACAGACTAAATATGCTATATTTAACCTGTTTTGAATTACAATCCTGAATGATTTTAAGTATTTAATTTTTCCTTGAAAAGAGACTAATACAAATAAGCTTTAAATATGCAAGCAAGTCTCCTAAACAACCAACCAACCAATAAAGAATTAACAAAAAACTATTCTTTAGAGAACAATGGATGGAATATTGAACATTTGCAAGAATTAAGCTCTTTGCTTACTTAACAAAAAATTATGAAACCCAGTAAGACAAAAATGAGATCACAGAATAGCTGGACACATGCAAGGAAATAACACCACCAGATCTTCTCTGATAAGTATCTAAGAGATGCAAGAATCATCACATCAAGGAGAATAAACAAGCAACCACCCTGTTCTACATATCTTGTTAGTAGACCAGTTAGGTCATTCATTGTACATAACCTATTACCTCATGGAAGAAACAAACTACTATCACCTTTAACTTACAGACTGAATGACAAGATTCTAGTCCATTATCACAAAAGTACAATCCTTCACAAAAGAGAAGGGAAGTCCCAAGTTATAGCCTTTTTAAGATTGAGTACACTACATGCTTCATATCTACTTCATCTGCTGTGACATAAAAAAGGGTGCTTTTGTTTTTTTCTTTTTTAAGTAGTTTAAATAGTCTCATCTGAAACTTAGCTAGCTAAAACAAAACAAAGCACCAACCCCCCTAAAAAGAAAAGAAAAGAAAAAAACAAACCAACAAAACAACCCAAAACCAAACATTATCAAACTATGTACTCTTTCCCTTTCCCACCTTTTCAGGCAGGATTCTTTTGATTTCATCTACTGCAGCTTCTACACATAGCAGTCAATACACCAAGACCATAATCCATCATTGAAGGGAATCCACTCAGCAGACTCAAAGTTGACAGCCTCTCTTATGCTAAAATTCATTCTTACACATGCTACTCAGAGCGCTGGATGTACTGAAAAGGATCCTTTATCAGTCAAAAAAAAAATACCATAGATCTAGCAATATTTTTTTTTCTATCTAAATGAGATTATAGACATCAGTTGATATTACAGTCTAATGCACTGAAAAGTCTGACAACACAAGGGCCCAAAGTTTCTTTCCTTTAACATTATACAGTCTTAAGTACAGTACAAAGAAAGAAGTAACTATACTATGTTCTAGAAATTCTATTTAAAGTTGAAACCCAAAGATCTGCACTCCAGTTAAATTACATCAGGCTGTTTCTTTCTCATATCAACTATTAGTTATACCCACCTGTTACACTGACTGCTGGCCCAGTCTGGTACTGCGGAACTCCCGAGTTCTCTCTCACACCAAACAGTATACCAGATGTGTTATCTGGTGCAGCTGGTGGAGAATCCATAATATAATCCTAGTAAGGTATTTTCAAGAGGGAAAAGAAATTTTAGGTTTAACATTTTTTTTACTTGCAGGCTTCAAAGGGTTTATTTTAAAAACATATGATTGCTTAAAAATATTCCAAAATACTCAGCTGTAAATCAAGTTAATAACAATTTCCCAAAACCAGTTTCTTTTGACACTTTAAGTTTGCAACTTTTATCAGTGGTTGTTAATTTATTCATAGCTGTGTATCAGAATAGCAAAAACAACCATAAGACATGGGAAAGTCCATCTTATGAAGTATTACTAAGCCTGTTTGAATTGCTAACTGTAACTGCTTTTGCTGGAAGGTCTGATGATATTTCAAATTGCACTCACTTTTCAAGAAAAATCTTAATACTTTCTTCCATCAACCAAAACTCAGGCATTTGTGTGTTACTCTTGTGTAACTGCAAGGCGCAATTTAAAAGATCAGAAAACACAATTCAAAAGTAATGCAAACTTGCAACAAACAGAAGCTTCTCAAAGCAAGATGACATTAAGTCAAATTCTACTAAGTGGTGAAGCTTTAACTGAAGTAAAAGTATCTATAGGATGTTGACTGGAATGGTAATCATACACAATTTTACTAAGGGTTTTTTTTCCTTTTATGTAATTTCATAAGGACTTCTGTAAATAATATAATCAAATCCTCTTTTGAAGGCACAAAGCTGATGTAAAAGTTGGTTCATGTTACTTAGTGCCTTATATTATGTTCTGTGGACCTCCAAGTACAAGTACTCTCTTATCATTCAGTTTAAAAAGTTTGCCCTTTAACACCACATAAACAGTCCACACTTCTTGGCTCCAACACTGGAAACTGTTAAAATTAAACGGTTTCACTGATAACTCAATAGGTAACATTGAGAAGGGAAAGAAACATGAAATTTTGTTCTCTTTACACTTTAAGTTTCAGGGCAAGGTAGGAGAAATACTCTTACGGAAGTCGATCAGTACTGTTCACATCTCAGTAAGCCATTTATCCTAACACAATCAACCTGAAACATGAAATATTTTCAGCTACACTAATAAGGAACTACAAAAACATTATAATAGAGTTAGGATTAATTTCAATGTTAAGGTATGAATGCCAAAATACTGACAACTTTATCTTTCTATCCTGAAATAATTCAAACTTCATCAAGCTGTACTGTAAAACAAAAAAATTGACAGAAGTAGCTCCATTTTCCTTGGAAAAATAAACACCCAAGACACATACATGGACTTTGTCATCAGTGTATCCATAAGACAAAGGCCAAAATACACAAAATCTCAAAAAATGCTTCCTATTGACAACTGAGCTATATTTGAAAACATCTGCATGGCGGAAGTTGCCACAATTTAGATGCACAAGTGAACATGCAGGTAAGATAGGCTATTTCAGGACTCCTAAGTATGAGGAAAACTTCTGAACAAAAAGGAAGACGCCTCTTGCCATCCTGCCTTTTTGTTGTACATCTCTTAAATGATGGCA
Organism: Forpus xanthops; assembly: GCA_032466535.1. Lineage (NCBI taxonomy): Eukaryota > Metazoa > Chordata > Aves > Psittaciformes > Psittacidae > Forpus > Forpus xanthops. Next base: position 43,094 of record JASSUY010039607.1, on the reverse strand, counting down.
TTTAAGAACTTGAATGATAATGAAGATCCATTCTCTCTTTTGGGGAGTGACCTCATCCAATCTACCCAAACTAAACAAACTTTCTAGAGTAGTTGTGGAAATAGTTATAAAATTTCTCTGTTCTGTTAGAAGTAACACTTACTTGACCTCTAGTCACAAAACAGTAGGAGTTATTGTAGCCACAATGGTTTCAGACTAGCTAGTGAAATAAACTGCAAACCAAGCAGCTTCAGCTAAACCCTACTTCAAGGATAACTAATGATACTGGCTGCTGGTGGCAGGCTCTTGGTGTGGAGGCCTATGCACTCCACCTATGTTTAAAATATGACCAATACAATAGGCATATGCAAAATCTGCTTCTCTTACTTCTCTGTGGTTGATTTATTTTCATGTGCTGCTAATATTTTAACTTTCTTCAAAATAATAGCCTGGGTATTCTGAAAGCTTGTACACATCTCCCTAGAATCTACTCAAAAAACCTGGCAAGGAAAAAAGTAAAAGCAGACAGCCTGAAAATTCAAAGTCTTGTCTGTTTATAATTATTCTTTTCATGCAATTTCACACTATTATTTTTTGTACAACCCCCCCTCCCAATATCTTCCCATGCTTTAGAAAGCAAAAAACATTTCAAAGAAAAATGTTTACCTCATCAATGAAAAATACAAAATCCAACTAACATATAAGCGTTCTCTAATGCAGAAAATCAAAACCCAAGATCTTTATATACTAATATCCTAAGGCTCAAGTGAAGAAAAATAATCCACCACTACTCTTAGTTTTCTAAGTGACTAGTGAAACTACCAAGTTTATACTGCTCATCATAGACGCCCTAACTGTGGAAACCAACACAGTAACTGACAACCAAATCCACACAGAGAAATTACCATGTGTGGTGCAGGATCTTTGCTCTCCCAAAATTAACTAGGAGCAACTGGAAACTCAATCACACTCAGACTGACAAAAGTTCCTATTAAGTAGGGGAAAGGTACAGACAAAATTGGCTGGGGCTTATTGGGAGAGGACTGTGATATCTGAAATAGAGAAAATCCTCACCTCTAAGAACAAATTTGTCTTAAAGAGGATCATATGCAACAGACACATGTCATATATGCATATGTGCCATCATATACAACAGCACTAGCTCTGACTGAATTAGAATTGCTGTGAACAGTAGGACTGAAGCCAAACTAAACTCAGAATTTCTGGAACTGAATTAACATAGTGCAGTAACAAGAACACAAAAACTAGTCTTTCACAGTAAGTCAGTGAATCAATCCTGTGACTGGAAACGGGTATTTTCAATGATAAAACTGGAATAGCAAACATTAACAAATGATATATTATAGATCTACATACTATGAAATTGAGGAAGTATGTTCCAAGTTAGTTTGCAATCAAAAGCTATCAGTTCCCACAGACAGCACTGTCACATCCAGAGATTAAGAAACACTGCAGCATATTAGGAATGCAAACACACTCTAAAGGATGTTCAGCTAAAAAGGGGGCCTGCCACAGTGCCTAGCCATCCCTCACAGCCAAAATATTTTACTTTCTCTGCTCAGTTTCAACATCTTGAAGCTGAAGATACAAATGCCAAACATTGCCCCCGAAAAAATTATTTGAAACCCTTGCCCTTTGGTAGAATCAAGTCAGGAAGAAACAGAGAAAGTGTGAACAAAACCACCACAAAAAGTCCAAGATATGAAGAATTCAAACCAAGGACATGAACTGAAATACAGGTAGTATACATATGACACTAAGAACAGCAAATGGCAATGTGGCACGAACGATATTGAGGAAAAAAAAAAAAAAAAAAAGTCCTTTCCATGCCATGTACCTTGGAAGTCCTATTTCAGGCTGCGACTTCTTCAAATAGGCATTTCTCTACTTTGCCAAGGAAGGAATTGCAGATTTTGGCAAAGTAAGACTATAAAACTTAAGTCTCATCTGTGCCATTCTTGTTGAAAGTAAACTCAGTGAATGAGAAAACTCTTTCAAGTGCTGTGTGCATAGTCTTTAAAGCAAATCACTGGCTTGATGAGTTACATCCAGCTTACATATACCTTTTAAAGAAGTTCAGCTTTCTTAGGTCTGTCTACTCTAAGGTTCTCTAACAACACCACAGAAGCCACTAGCAGCTTTACCTATTAGAAAAAAAAAAATAAAAGCATGGATGCGTGAGGGAAGTGAAGGAAGGGAGTTTCTTTTGCAGTAAAGATTCTGCAAGACCTCCTAACACCCCTTTGACGGATTTCATAAAGTAAACATTTATAAAAATAAAATTCACAGACTTGAAACGTGCATACCTCAAATGAAGTAGAAGTCCTTTCTGTATCAATCTGTCCTGCTGCATAAAGACAGGTTTAAGAGGACTCCAGAGTCCACTGATATCTGGACTTTTGCCTGTATCACTTTCAGGCATTCTTACAGTCAGAGACTGATTTAGCTAACCTGCCTCACTAGATCACTAGACATGTCCACAATTTCTCTCTGCAGATTATCTATTAGCAGCAGAAGACTCAAAATTGGAAACCATGAGCTCTTTCCTAATGAATTGGCCAGAGATTCAGCTACTCACTTGATAGACAATAATTACTCTGCATCAATTTTCTTAAAATACAACCATCCAAAGGCAACTATTTAGCCACAATTCTTGAGAAAAATCTCTAAGTCTTATGCCTTAATGGCCTCATGAACTTTGCTCAGACTGATTGCCCTGTTCAACGAATGCAAAATATGTTAAGCCACATGATTTTTTATTTATACCAAAAGACTAACAGCTGACACAACCACAGGTGTTTATCTGCATGGATGGTAGATATGGAGCCTACTGTCAGGCTTCATTTTAACCTGACAGAAATAGTTAATATGATAGGCACACTGTCTGAACAGTTTAATCTTAAATTGTTTTCAATAACGGTATCATAATTTATCTCATCTAAGTATGGAACTTTCAATTTTCATTCTTTCTCTGTCATACATGTCCAACAGCCAAGGCAATAAAACCAGCATTTAGCTTGACTCCCTAAAGTTATCATTCTGAGGTTCTGTGGCAATCCAGGAAGATCTATGACACACAAACTATGCGCATCATCCCTTTAGGCTTTTCAAACAGAACAATTATGTTGCCAAATTGTTTCACCTACTCACCCTGCAACTTCTGGTTACTTAAGCCCTCCTTACCATACTATTGTTCCACTGCAAGTGCTAAGTGAACCACAAAGCAAAAACACTTAAGGAGCTACCACTGTAGTATTATCTTCAGAAGTAAAAACCCCGAGAGAGGGTCTGTAAAAACCAGGTTGGAAAAGCACAATGTTAATCAGCAAATACAAACTACCTAAAAATGAAATAAACATCAATATAGAGGACCTGTCGCTGAACAAAAAAAATCTGCAAAATTCAGAGAATGGGAATTTCTATTATTTCTTCATACAACATCACCTGAACAGTACTTATTTCTCTTACACCTAAGATTTTCATGTAATGAAATTCCACTGTTACTAAAGATATTGTCTTTGCATCTTGCAAATCAGTACATTTAAATATATATTTTAATTCACCAGTGCAAGGTTATGTTCCTAGAATCTTTACAGTTTCCATAATGCTAGTATATAATCTACTCCAGGTCTTCAAATTACCAGACAGGCTCAGCATGTTGCTTATTAACTTATTCAAAAGTAATTGCACCCAAGCCTTTGATAGCTTAATGGAATAAAAAAATTACCTGATCAAGTATTACAGGCTCTGATGTTAGAGTAGTCACTGGCCTGGATATAGGTTGAGCCACTACAGGAACCGTGATATTTCTTGATACTGGCTGCGTTGTCACTGGAACAGTTACAGGTCTGCTAATAGGCTGTGACATTCCCAAACTTGATCCAGGTGTCTGCTGTGTTGATAAACATCCAGCAACTGGTCTCTGTGGTGTTTGTGAAGTTCCTGAAACATTCACTGGTATAGACAGTGGCTGAACTGCTACAGAGCTAGTTGTAGGTCTGGATACAGACTGAAAGACGGATGAAACAGGCATGGCACTGGGACTGGAGGCAGACGGTGCATAATGGTGACTGTCAGACTTGAACGTTGTAACTGTACCTGTTGCAAAGGATTCCAAAGTTATCTTTCTATAATTTTGCAGTCAGATGTTTCATAAGCATTATGCATTTTTTTTTAATTACCATATTAGGACAATAAAGTACCTCTACTGGGTGCACCATTCTGTATCCCCCTTCGTGATGAGCCGAAGTTGACTCTGTTCAATATATCTGTCAAAAGTTACATTATCTTAATTGCAGTTAAATTAATAGCTTAATTGCTTTTCAAATTAAAAGTAGCATTCATACCCAGTAAGTAAGCCAATTAGGATTTGACTAATCAATTAGAAGATTATTTCTAAAACAAATACCTGGCAAAACAAAGTGCAATTTGTACAAATTAAGATATATTCTCCCCTCCTTTTAGGCTAAGCTACTTCACCTACGAACCTCTGGTTTTGTTTTCTCAGAAATAGATTAACACACAAATACAACTGCAAACAAAAAAGAACATTTAATAAATATTTAACGTGGTGATTATAATGCATTTACTTACTTCTATTTCTCATACATACAATAAGTTCCCAAATACTGTACTGTTCTACACTAAAGGAAGCATTTTGTCTCAACCAGTAACCACACAATTTGCTTCTGTATTACAGGAAAACACAGCACTTACAAACTTGGGCTTAGATTTCATGATCTCCATTTTCCAATGTGAAAGACAAATGAACAGACCAACAACCAAAGTAGTTGCAGTATTGGAACTGCATTACAGGAGGACTAATTTTCTTCACATCCTACATGGTAGTCTCTGACCAGAGCTCTAGCTTGCAGGAAACACATGTAATTTCTTACATTTGATGTTTACTCACTAGCTAATGCCACCGACATTCCCCAACTTTTTATACATCTTAGTCTGGGGTTTCTCATCATTCTAGAAAGTTACAAAATTAATCATCAAATCCAAGTATTTTTCTACCCAGATTCTCAGTTTTGTTACTACTGCAGTTGAGTTACTTGCTCTGACATGCAAAAACATGCATATGAAATTAGATTGGTCCTGCAGTAACTAGCCAACAAGATTTAAAGTTCCTTCGCAAGCCGGGGTCAGATCTCAAACAATACAAAGTATCTATACATTGCATTTAATAACCTTAAGGCTGTTTACAGCAGCAATGGCTCATTAGTATATACTACTGAGGTTGATGAATAAAACTAATAGCAGTAAAGCTCAGAAGATTACAGCTTTCAACCTACTACCTGCATTTAGATTATACTAACAAAAAAGCAGCTGCAAACAGACCCAAACAGGTTTACATTTTCTAATCTATGACAAATATCTCATTCTGTAAAAGTAATGCTATTTTTACTTCAACATAACACTAACTATAAGCAAGAATTATGTTAATTTGGTATTTAGCTGAATAAATACTTCTTCGAGCTTGTTAATAAGTCCATACCTCACATTTGAATTCCAGAATGAAAGGAAACATCATCTACCTACAAAAAAAAAAAAAACCACCTCTCTATCCTAAAAGTTGTCATACAAAGTATATTCAGCTTCAGACAGTCAGTTGCGTGTATATCAGACATCCTAAAATGCAAAGGTAGATGTAACTGTTTTAAAAAAGAACATGTCAATAACTCTCTGATTGGGAATTGTAAACTAGATTTACATGACCCAACTGATTCATCACAGCCTTGATGCAACCTGTTCCCTTCCCCATCAAAGTGTTATTTGTCCTGTGTCAGTAAAACCGCACTGAAGTATAAGGAAGTTAACATGCAGAACAACATTTTAAAGTAGCAATAAATTACAGGTTTGTATCATTATGAAAACGAAGCAATAAATATGAGCAGTAACTGTAGGAAAAATGAACAGTTGCAGGAAATAGTAAAGGGAACAAAGTGTAAATTACTTTTCATCCTAGTCAAACTAATCCTCCAGTACATCAGAAGCATTTTATTGTACGTGACACTGTACTAGCAGGTCAAAGTTGAGTTTTTAAGCATTGCTTCAAGTTTTCCACACCAGCCTATATTAGAACTGATAATTGCGTTGTCAGAAAAAGGTCAAAAATTAAATTAATATGCTATGTACTGCAGAAAATAAATCTTTCAGGAAATTTAGAACTACAAGCAAGTTTCCATTTGTCATCTAATTTTTCATCTTATCAGACAGGAATTTACTCAGGGAAAAACTAAGCAACAGCGGTAAAAAAAGTTGAGTTCACTGTGTTTTGCCTATCACCAGTAATAAACTGAAGCCTGACTACTGCCAGGTAGTACTACTTACAAGCCAGAGAAGAACTGAGGTCATTCTTCCATAGCTGTTTTTGATAGTGAAGATTACAAAGAAAAGTTGAGGAAAGGGAAGGAAAAGAGATAAAGTAAAAAGTTATACCATAAGTGATTTTACTTGTGTCAGGACCAAGTATGGACAGCACTAGAATATGATGCATACATTTTAAGTATCTTTTATTGAAGTTCTCGAGGTTGCTGAATCATATTAAAATTACATGCGTTCTCATCTGAACTATTTCTATCCTTTATGACTACAAAAAATTCTTGAGACTACAACTGCAATGAAAGCATATTTGTTGTTCCAATACATGCCTTGTGCCTTAACAGCTGTTCTATGCTATGACCTACTGTCAAGGACCAGCAGCAATCCAGAGGTCTCTGGACCTTCCAGAAAACAGTAATGAAGGTTATTTTTCAGTCCTTCTAGAAGTTTGTAACTGCAGAAAACTTCTTAAGAGCAATTTTAAAACATTCCTCAAATTTTCAAAAGTATCTAGAACATTTTTTAAATATTAAGAAACATTAACCCTTAGGAACTATTTTCAGGTGAGAGAACTTCAACATCAGTTTCAGACTTTCTTTAAAGCACAATTTTTCACTTTTTTAAGCTAATGCAAGAAGCATTAGACTTCCTATCCCAGTGAGTAGTAACAAAGTAAAATAGAGTTCAGATGCAGGATGAAAGCATAATGAACTAAACTGATGAAGAGCTAATAACAGTTTTAAAGTCCATGCAAAGGAATATAAGAAAAAGCTTAGTTTAATATTTAGTCTTGAGATTCTTCACTGCAAACTATACACCTTCAGAAAACAACTATGGAAATCCTGGATAAAGAGATGAGGCACAAACTGAAAGCAGTAACCTCACCAGGCAAAGTCCTGAGTACTCAATAGCTAGAGAAACCTTAGGTCACGCCTCATAACAAATGACTGCAAGACGGTCGCACATAGAAAACAAGAAGTTTCATTACTAAAATTAAAGTAATAAAAGTGATATTCTCCTTTACTTACCTGCACAAGCACAGGACAAACACGGAATTCTGACACATCTGCTGTCATCACAACCACCTAACCTCACTCCCTGCACTGGCCGCATTTGAAGAAAACTACAGAATTTGATGAAAAAAATCCTCTTTGTTTTACAGGGGATGAATGAGTTTATTATTATTAATGAAAATCTCTCTCTTAACAGAGCAGCTTCTACCATTTTCACATTAAGCACTTTTCCTGATTGTGCTTTTATTATAGATACCTTAAAACAGTTACCTTACTTTTGTCAGAATGATGTCCACCCAATCAGACTGTCCACTAACACATGAAACATGGGGTGCAGAAAAAACAGATACTTAAATTCACACACATTCCTACAGCAGGGAGACACTTCCAAGCATGTAACTAAATATCAACTATACTGACAGCAATTGCATGCATGGTTTCAGCACTACATATAATTGATTGTGAACCCTATTGCTAATGTTAAAACTCACAAATGTCCTTGACTGTAGATACTGAAGTTTAAAGGTAGACAGAGCTGCGTACAACCTAGATTTTAGAATAGAATTTCTTAAGAATTCAAGTTTTCTGCATGACACTGACCCACAAAACAGCTTTAAGATGTAGAATTTCTTAAGTATTACTGTTAAAGGAAAAAAAAAAAATCTCTATTTTTAAATTAAGTTTAAATTTTTACACCCAGAAGTACCTATTTTAAGTTACGGAAAATGTCATCTTACATGTAGTAGCTGGCTTTGAGCTTGAGATTTCCCCAACAAAGATAGGCTCATCATCATCATCATCATCATCCTCTTCCACTTCTTTCACTCTCTTTTGCCATGGTTCTAGCTCCTCTTCTTCACATTCCATAAATAACTCTGCCATCTTCAGACTAGACAAGAGAAAACAAAACACACATAGCAAACTGTTCAATACTTTCATGAAACAAATGTTCCACTGTTCAGTAAAGACTACTGCACTTGATAAAGATTCTTTCCCTTCCCCACCCACCATGTTCCGTACAGGTTGAACCTGATCTAAAAGATTTTCAAGACAACACATCACCTTTCTGGTAATTACCTAAATTCCAATTTTCACTACTAAGGATGAGAAAAGATCAAAGATATCCTCTACGTTATTTTTTTTATAATCTCCCTGTAACTACCAGAAGAAACCTTTGACACCAAAATGCAAGGTATCTTAAAAAAAAAAAAAAAATAAAAAACTATTACTGGCAAGTGATTTACAAGCAACACAAAGACCCTATTATGAAGCATGCTATATAACCTTGCACAGTTACTGAAACACTAATTACAGCTTTAATCTCTTTACATCGAAATAAACCCAACCCAACTGAACCCCCACCCAAACCCACAACCTACCACAGCCCCATAGATTTTCTAAGATTGCACCAGGCCTTCCCATTTTCTTCAAAACCACACAAACCCCACAGAACAAAACCCAAACAAATCATAAGCAAGAAAAGTAAACCCAAACCCCACCCTGAAACAAAAAACCCACAACAATAAAAAAAATATCCCAACCCATGCCCACAACAGTGTTTTTATCATCAATTAGGACTTCATAAAGATTTTGCATTTATCTCACTAGACTAAATCCCTTGTGCCTGGAGACTTAATCTTATTGTAAGGAAAAAAAAACTCTTGTATGAAAGTAGTAATGAAAATATTTAACTTTTGGAATTAACCAAATTAACATCAGCAATTCAAACAACAACTGGGTTTGATTTGCGGGGTTTTTTTTTTAGGTTTGGGGGTTTTGTTAAATAGTGATGCCTATTAAGTTTACTTCTTTCTTTTCACATCCTCTAACATAATCGTGAAAGTACTGCTGAACTTTCCTGCATGGAAATAAGAAACTTTCATATTTCTTTACTGCCTTGGTTTATGTCTCGCAGCTATGCGGTTTGCTCTCTCACTCCCCCCTCCTTCTCCCCAGCTCCCAGGGGGATGTGGAAGAGAATTGAAAGAATGCAACTCTCACAGGTAGAGATAGGAACAGTCTAGTAACTAAGGTATAACACAAATCATTACTGCTACCACCAATAATAATACAAGAGAAATACAAGGAAAGAGAATACAACTGTTCACCACCCCATACCAAGACTGACCCCCCTGCAAACCCCCACTCTTCCAGGTCTCTGCTCTCTGTTTTTTCCATCCTGGGCATGATGTGCTGTGGTATGGAATATCTCTTTGGTCAGTGTGGGTCAGGTGTTCTGTCTTTGCTTCCTCCCGGCTTCCTCTCCTCCCTGGAAGAGCATGAGACTCAAAGTCCTTGGTCAGACCAAAACATTCTAAGCAGTAACTGAAAACATTGGTGTTATCAGCACTGTTCCCCAGACGAAAGCAAAAAACATAGTGTGGCACCAGCTACCAAGGATTAAAATGACTGCTACTGCTGAACCCAGGACATTTACACACACTACCAATGATCTAATTGCTAGTAAGACCAATAAACCACAGTGCTGTCTCAGCAATAACCTGGATCAGGGCCTCCCATACAAAGACACTTGCTTTGCTTTAGAGACATAAAATTCAGTGGCTCCATTACTTGATGAATTGAAGGGGAAACAATGCAGTTTTGCATGAAGAACACAGTCAGTATATGAATATTAATATTCAACCACTACAGGAATTCCTTTAAATTAATAATAAGTTAAGCAGATGAAATTAAATTCATCACTGGACTGCTCTGACAAAGAATATCTGACCCACAGTTCCTTTCATGAAGACCACAATCAGTATTTCAGTATTTCTGGTCTTATTACCAGGCTACTCCCAACAAAAAGCATTGCTAATACTTCTTTCATTCTTACGCTGATACAAAGCAAACTAGATAAGGAAACCTGACATGCCACTATTATGCAGTGGGAAGCTCTCTGACTAACTTTCTAAACCCAATAGCCAAGACATCAGATCAACACTAATGCATATGTTTATGTCATGGAATCCACACACACAAGGTGGAAAAAAACACAACACAAAACAAAACAAAGATTACATTCATAATCATAAACTGGTATCTCTTAAACTAAATTATTTATCTTTATTATATATGGTTTAATGGTGGACTTGGCAGTCCTGGGGTAATGGTTGGACATGATGATCTTAAAGGTCTTTTCCAGATTGTGACTCCGCTGAAGGACATTCCTTAGAACATCTTTACTAACACAAAGTCAAAGTTTATTAGACTTCAAGGCACAATGAGAGACTATTTTCAGATTCATTTTTTCATGGCACTGACAACATAAACATGTGTTGTGGGGTTTTTTTCATTATTAAAAAAAAGAATTGTATTTGACCTCAAGTAAAAAAGTAATCAATTATAAAATGTGCTCAGAGAACGCCAATGAGAGCATGTGTAATTTACACTAAAAACACAGGATAGGCACCAGCAATCTGTATGTTAGCAAAATTTAACAAGATGCACATGATAACATGAGCTGCACTATAAGGCAGCTTATTTTTTTTTTTTTTATTACAGTTAAAAGTAATTTCGTAACATAGCCATGGACTTCAAGAAAGCTACACCAACTGGTGGCACCTCTTAAGGATATTTCCTTTTATGAATCAGAATGTATACCTTAAGATATTCTGAAAAATTGATTCAAAACATATGGCAGCTTTTAAAAAATAGTATCGAGATTACTTCAGACCTTTTAATATATTTCTTTTAATCTCAATACTATAATTTGAAGCCAAGCTTTCACTGACCTTTTTCCTGACAACAACGCCAACCTAACGGGTTCCCATCCAGTTCCTGCACTGCTCCCTCAGTTGTGTTAGTACAACTTTTCAAGGGGCTAAAACACGAACCAGTGCAGGTTAAAAATAACTTGGCCCACTAACAGTTTTACCGGCACAATTGAGAGGTCAAAAAACGTGTGGCCTCAGCAATCAACGTTGCAGTAAGGGGGAATGAGCTCGATTACAAGTGGCCTGATCTGCTCAAATGGTCTCCATTACCAAAGGAAGTCTCTACATCCATCTTTAGATTACAAATAAATTCCAAGTTTTCAGCTTCTTTAACTACATTAACATAGAAAATCCATTCCAGTAATCCATCCAGTGGTTGCTCTCAAAGCCAAACCCAACAGTGAATCCTTCCCTGCTCTCCCCAAATGTTTCCCAGTGGAGGTGCAGAGAAATATAAGCTTACTGTCAGTAAACCATTTCCCTCGTTTTTACGATATATAAGCATATACGCATATTCATAAAAAAAATCTCCTTAAAGGTAGTCCATGGATCTGAGAGGTCCAAAACTCCTGTGAAATAATGCATTTAACATAAAAAGTTTTTAAACCATTGTTCCAAGATAGCAAGTGTCAAAATTGTGAACTAGTTCTTTAAAGCACTTAAAAAGTATCATTAAACTGTATCAAAATATTACTTTAAAAGGCAACTGCCCAGCAAAATCTAAGGCTAGCCATGTAAATTCAACAGGCAGAGATAATCAACCTGCAAAAATACAACTCTAAGAACATTGTTACCAGACAAGCAATGAACCGATACAAAACAAAACCAACCTAACAAACAAAAAAAACAACACCAGAAAACCTTTTTGCACAAGAGTAGAAAGGTTCTCATAAAATAAGGGTTTTAAAAGCAGTAGTTCAAACACCTTCATTTATCATGGCAATTATGTTTAGGCATAGCTAAGCTTATTAAAAACCAGGAGGGTCTTTTTTTTGTTTTGTTTTTTAACTGTATTTAAAAGCACTCACATTGAATCAACAAAAATGATACTAACATTACTGAATGTAACAAGAGTATAGCAGCTTATCCAAAAACAGCATAAAGTGATCTGCAGAAGTGCATCTTAATCACAATCAATACAATATAAACCCACAAGAAATACAGCTGCAATCAGACTTAGAGTTACTGAAAACCCATTTACTACTTTAGATGCAATTCACCTGTTCCACTCAAAGTCAAGTGAGCTTTCCCCACACTCAACACTTCTTTGGATTTACTTAAAAGAACTGAAACCACATCACTAGTATGAAACTGGCTGTAAGCTTAAAGAGTAAGGACATCGACTTTAACCAGAAAGCTCCCCTGCTGGCCTTGTCATCTTTTCATAATACGAGCATCAGTGAATTATTCAAATATTTTATCCCTTATTAACTGAAGTGCAGTAAATAGCTGCACTTCAAATGAACATGGAAGTTACGATTTCCGATGTAAATAATACATGGTGAGCATGCATGCTGTATTTTTCAGATAACTTCCCATACAAGCACATAGCACATTAGTTGTAGAGGAGTGCTCAATCCACAGCATCATGACTGCAAGTGATTTTATTTTTATTGAGTCCTTATCATAGTTTAAGGACTATAACACACCCAGTTTGCTCACTCACTCCCCCCTCTTCCCCCCCCCCCGCCCTGGGGGATGGGGAGGAGAATCAAAAGAATGCAACTCCCACAGGTTGATAAGAATAGTTTAGTAACTAAGGTATAACACAAATCACTACTGCTACCACCAATAATAATACAAGAGAAATTCAAGGAAAGAGAATACAACTGCTCACCACCCCATACCAAGCCCGACCCAGAAGAGAACCCCTTCCGGGTCTCTGCCCTGTTTCTCCATCCTGGGCATGATGCACTGTGGTAAGGAATACCTCTTTGGGCAGTTTGGGTCAAGTGCTCTGTTCTCTGCTTCCTCTTGGCTTCTCTTACTCCCTGGCAGACCATGAAGCTCAGAAAGTCCTTGATCAGACAAAACATTCAAAGCATTAACCGAAAACACTGCTGTTATCAGTGCTGTTCCCAGGCTGAAAGTCAAAAACTTCTGCACCAGCTACCAAGAAGGAGAAAAATGACTGCTACTGCTGAACCCAGAACAGTCCTGCATTTGTTTCAGCAGCAAAGAAACAATGACCAAGCTGAAACTGAGAGTGGAAGCTTTAAAACGCCAAAGCATAAAGTAAGTTCCCTCAAAACCAAAACATAAACAGACAACACCACCCTCTCTGCCATGAGATGGTATAAGCTCCGCCTAGGGAAGGGCAATATTGCCTTTGCAAACGAGTCAGAAGTTCACACTCCCGAGCTGAGATGGGCGCGAGGCCGCGGGAGAAAGCCAAGTCCCGCTGGGCAGCCGAACAGCTGCTTCTCCGCCCGCACGCCGCGGCCTCTGGCGCGGCCGACCGTCCTGCCTACCCGCGCCGGGTGACCGCAAGGACCCCAACGAAGACTGCAAGTTCCGGTTTGGACGAGGCCCGCATAGCACAGCACCGGCGGGAAGGGAGAAGGCCCAGCGGCAAACCCTGAATCCACTAATGGCCAGGGACCCTGGCCGCAGCGAACCCCTAGACAGCGCAGGCAAGGCGGAAAGAGCCCTGCCCGGGACGCCTGTGCGGGCAGACACTCCGTCTCCCAGCAGGGCCTCGCGGGGGCTCCGAGGAAGCCCTCACCACGCGGGGCCCCCATCCACAGGCGCGAGGGGGGTGCAAGGCCGCGCTCCGACCTAAGATGGCGTCGCTCTCACAGGCGACAATCCCACCGCGGCCCGCCAGCCGCCGAGCGCCGGCTCCCTCCTCCCAGGGACGTAGCAGGCCGCCCCGGCAAGGCGGGCCGAGAACAAGGAGCGGGTTGTCTTACCGTGGTGCGCGGTCCGGAGAGGCCGCGGCAAGCCGCCCGGCTCGGTCGCGGGCTGGCGGGTGAACGGAAGGCAGCCGCGCTGGCTGAGGAACCTCACATCGCCGGACCGCGGCGCCCCACCTCAGCCACCGCCGGGGGAGGCCGCACCGCGCGCTGCCTGCCGGGTAGAGCTCGGGTCAGCCCCACAGCGGAGCGTGCTTTCCGGCGGGCGCGGGGCGGGGCCGTCCGGGGGCGGGGCCACGTGCCATGTGCCGGG
>JASSUY010039607.1:0-15500 GCA_032466535.1 Forpus xanthops | reverse complement strand
CCAGAACCTGCAAGAAAAATGTTGCATATAGTAAAATACTAAGTCACAAACTTACTTTATGTTGATGAACACCAAAATCTAAATGGTCTTCAATTTTAGGGTGTAATCAAACTGATCATTTTGTACCAGTATATCTCAGAACCATAAGAGGACTTTATTAAAACGAAGATGGAGAAAGACTTTTTTCATGGCTGTTCATGTATAATAATCTAAAAAGACCGTATGGAGATCTTGAGAATAACTTGCAGACCTATGACTTCTTTAGGAATTCAGTTCCATCTGTATGCTCTAAGACAGAGACTAAGGTCTCTTTGCTACAGGTACATTTTATATTTTAGGATTCTAAGGAGGATAACAATACAGTGTGCTACAAGGGCACATTGCTAATAATCCCATTCCCATTAAATATTTAGAATTCTGTCATATTTCATAATAACAGCATAGAAATAACAAATGAGAACAACTCCATGCTGATGAAAATCACTAATAAAGTATTAAAAGCTGTTAAGAAGAAGCCATTGCTTGAAAACAACTAGATGGAGAAAAAGGATGCACTTGCAATAATTTCTTAATGTTTATTCCCCTTGATTTTTTGGTTTCCTATTGCAGTATTAGAACAAGAGCAGAAATTCCTGAAAGCTATATTCTCTGTAACATTAAAAAATAGAATAATCTCTCTCATGATCTCTCTTCTATAAAACTGAAATATTACTGCTTTTATAGGTTCAGGGCAGCCTTCTGATGTAGTGATAAACCTTAGTACAACCCCTTAGTTTGCAGTGATGCCCCTTAAGTTTTGCACTGAGTCAGACCCTGACACAAATAATCGCAGCTCTAATGCTATTCCAGTTGAAGCAATGGGATACAAGTCTTTGGCTCTGTAGTTGTTATTGCATCATGAGATTGGAACTCTTCATGACAAATTGGACAGTACTAACAGTGAGAGCTATATCCCCAGCAAGCTATGGCAAATAAGATATTTGAGCTTCTCAGTTTTTAAAGGTTTAGTCAAGGATCCTGAAAAGCAATACAGAGCTGCAAAGCTATGTCCACTGTTCGGCAGCACCTACGTGGGAGAAGGGGAGCAGGATCTGAAAGACATACAGGAATGTCAGTAAACTCTCCACCATGTCAGCCCTCCAAGCTTTGTCTGCTCTGTGCAGTTGGATCAGACTGAGGCAGACAGGCTAAGACTGGGTTTCACAACACTTGAGTAATACTGGTTATAACTTTGGATGGCAAAATCTTGTCCGTTTTCTGTTTCTGAAGGAAATAGGTATAGAAGCACTAGCAAATACATGTTATAACTACTTTCTAGGTAATCTTTCTACTAACAGATCATTTTTATTATGAGATAGTCAATGGATTTTACACTTTGTGAACGAGTTGTGGACAATAGACAAAATTAGTTCGTACTTTACTTCTTTTGACTTAATAATTTAGCCTTCTTCAGGCACACCAGTAGTTCCAGATTAGCATTTTGTACCTGAACTTTAGCAAAAGAACTAAAAACAGTTAAGATCCTTTATGTTAAATAATGAATTATACCCAGTGTGAATTTAATATGGTACTGCACAAAGATGTCTACAAGTAGTGACTCATTGAATACTATCTGTAACAGTTTTTCTTATCATATTCCTTAGTCTGCATTTGTAGATGGTGTGGATTTCTATTTAGAGTATTTTTACATGTTTATTTGATTTGCTTAATATGAGAGAAACTATTTTTAAATTTAAGATTTGCTGAATAGGCTCTAAATCTCTTACACTCTCAACCAAAAGCTGATAGTCTTAGATACTCGTGGCATGTTAAATAGCTATTAGATTACGGTCCTCAGGGACAAGCTAAGACATCCTCTCCTTAGCAATATGTTAATGTCCCACAAGCTTTTTGAGTAGTGTAAGAATTTCAAATACCAACTCTCAGCATTTGATCTGTTGATTGATCTGGTTATGCCTCTGAGTGGCATTGGGTAGATCAAATATAATGATGGAAGATTCATAAATGCTTGTGTAACATAGCAAAAAGACTTCCTAAGAAACAGGGTAAATCTTTGGGCCAGCATAGGCAAAGCTCCAATAATATGGCTAAGAAGCCACCAATTAGTTTAGTTACTAATCAATTGTATGCTGTTAGTTGTAGGTGCTAAAAACAGAACTCCTGCTAGAAAAAAATCTAGATGAGAAGCACTAATGCAGTACAGAGTCTGTTTTCAAAGTAGATGTTTCAAAATATCTGCAAGATATGTTGTATCTTCCTTTATCACCTGCTTAATGCAAGATAGAACTGAGTGTTTCATGCTGGGATTTATAATCTCTGTGGACCGTACCATGGTATCAAAGATTAAGTCAGCTACCATCTGCTCCATTTTATGCAAAATGGATGTGGCCCTTGAACTTCTGGCAGTTTTCCAATTCAATCCTCCATGCCGATTTCTAACACTTCTGCTTTACAGGATATCCTATTTTCAGCTCAGACAGTAAAATTTTACTATTCATGGTCAACTGTCTCTTGACCACTTGGACTGTGACATGATGGGGCAGAAAGGTATCTAGTCTTGGCATTTTTTTAAACACTTAAGAGAATGTTCTGAAACATATATGTGCACACTTTTCATTAAAATTAAATAAATCCATTCTTTGCCACCAGGTTTTGCAAGTGTTACAGGAGTGCTTTGTTACTAGATTTTGCTCTTTTAACCTTTGATTATATTTTTTTTAATACACAAATGCTGTTGCACTGTTATCTTGAAGACTAAAGGCTTAAAAAGATGATTACTGTACAATTCAAGCAAGAAGCCTGACGCAAGAAAACATTTTAGCAAAGTCAGCCATATCGTTGCAGTGAACTAATTTTGATTTTATGGAGGACTCGCAGAATTTGAGTTATATTTCAAGATATCATTCAACTTCAATAATGTAAAAGTTAAATTGTCAATATCTCTTAAAAATCTTAGTTAGACAGTTATATTTTCCCATTTACCTTCACGCTGGCATTTTATTACCTGAGGCTGAGGTAATACTTTGTAGTTACCGTTAGAAAGAAAAATTGTAGTATCTCTTCAGATTCCAGATGTGGTGGAATGCTGTGGTTCTCTGCTCAGAATGCACTGTAAATTGAAATTGTGTTTGTTCCATTTCAAGTACATGAAACATGCTATTGGCCTTTGATTGCATATAAAAAAAATAACTTGCGGTTGGTTTTGCATTTGTTACAAATGAGCAATAGATTATTTTTCCAAAACTCCCATGTTGATCTGCCTGTAATATGTAGGTTTTTGTTCTAAAATGTTGGAGCAGAACATGAAGTATAACTCCAAAAAGTCATAATTCTTTAAAATTACATTTTTGAATTTTACTACTTATTATCAGGAAAGAAAGGGATTAAGAATAGCAGGCATACAAAGGTGAAATTAGTTCACCTTTTGAACCCTTGATGTGCACATATTTAGGATTTGATCCTAGTAGTCCTAAACAGTTTATCAAAACCAGGGGCCCATTCGTATTCAGATAAAGTCGGTGATAGCCAGGGTTTCTTATCTTCAAAGGAGAGAACTCAGAATGTCAATGCAAAGAAAAACCCCATACACATGATAAGAACTGTAAATCTTTCCTTTGAAGACTGACACTATGAAGGATTTCTGCTTAGAAAAGCTAGAGCAATATTTTTAAGTAACAATGTCTGGACTTAGATGTCATATCCTACAAAATGCAAATATTTTGATGAGAGAGTATGCTAGAAGGTAGAATTTATGGGAACTAAAGCGGTTCAACTAGAACAGTAGCAATGCTGGAAATGGCAGTCTAAACAGAACTCCCATGGTTACTGGCATTTTCAATTTGTTGTCATTTCACTCCCATCATAGAGACCTTTCTGTCACAGTGACTACTGATAAATGAGCCCACAGCAATCCTGCAATAGTGACTCCTGGTATGAAGGACTGATGGCTTTTCAAAGACATTTGTAGTTTAGCTCCATGTGATGGATTTCAGCATGATGCCAAGATTTTAATTCTGGAGTGCATTAAACAAAAAATGCAACCAAATAAAGCAAAGTATTAGCTATACTACAGATATGTCCCCTCTTTTCTATTAACGTCTTTTTCAGAACTATTACTTTTCAGACTATTATCCGGACTGACAATGGAAGTTCTAAGGCTTAACTAGGTCTAGGTGTCTATTTACTGTCGTGTTCCTCAAATGCTGTTAGTCTATTGTTTCTTTGTTAACTGTTAAGAAGTCTGTAAATGCTATGGGGCATGGCATGGCATAAAGTTTGTCTGCAGAAGTAAAAGACTATGTGCTTCTTTTTCTGTATACTTGTTAGATCCTGGAACTGAAAGGGGTGCAATGGAAAGCATTTGGGAAGATTCCAAGGAGACTGTATAATTTTCCTCTAATGTTATCCTCCCGCTATCTTGTTCACTTCCAAATTGTGCAGTTTTGCCCTTTAAATTTTTTCTCAACTTCCTTCCAGTAAATGTTTGAACCCACAGGACAATTTTGAAAATGTTCATCTTCAAAGTTACTATCTGAACTTACTTTGAAGGGGAACATGGCTGGCAAACACAACAGAGGAGTTATTTTTCCCCTATAATGATTTAGCCTTTGATGCATAGACAGATGGTCATGATCTCCTCCTCCTCCGCCCATGGATTTTTCTAAAATGACACCCAAGTTTTTCTTGGCAGCAGTTAGAAAGTCTGGCAAACAGCTCACTTCAGCTCCAATTATATTGACCACATTAATGCAAAAGATCAGCAAATGAAATGTTCCATATTCATTTGGAAGAGATGAATTAAAATTTGCAATGGAATAAGATAAACACAAATCAGAAGCAAATGCCAGCTACTTATGTCCACCCTTATATCTCAGGATTTACTGTGGCCCACTTTTTCCTCTAAGAAGGAATATATTTTGGAGGCATAGGGTGTTAACGGATAGTACTGAAGGGAATAGCACTTAATAGAATGAGATTTCTGAGAATGCCTTCTTAGGCAGAATAGTTTGCATTTGCTTTGAGTTTTTAAAGGACTACTAGAGGATAACACTTTCCCTCCATGCTCCTGGGACACCAACTCTTCAGATGAATGTTATCTCTAGATTTATTATCAAAGCTTTTCACACTTGTCTGTGCATGTCAAACTCGCCTGGGCACAGGAAAAGCAACCAGGAATGTGACTAATTCTCTATTCATGGGCTTCTAGCTGATTTTTTTTTCCAGGGCAGTACCTACTATTCAAGGTATGTTTCTTTTACAAGGCAAAATCTTGCTGCCAGTTCTTTTTCCACCCAGTTACATGTACCTTCTTGTTGGTACTGTGTGCTGCGGCAACTGCGTGTTATCTCCTGTCTGTCAGTAACTGGTGGGCAGGTTAGTAATTTTCTCCCAGTATACAGGCCACTGCAAATAGCTTTACCTATGGCAGCTAAAGAATGTCCTCTAAGAAAAGGTACAACTTTAGACAGTTGCATTCAAATTATTTATTCACCATCTCTGTAGAAGGGGCAGTAGGTAGAATGTGTTTAGCATCTCCCGTATATTTATGTAAATGTAAAAAAAAGGCCCATCGTGAAAACCCTAAACATTTTCTACTGAAACATAAATATCAACAAGTTATGTAAGAGATGTCTTCTTGCAATAAAATTTGTTGTTCTACCCAGACACCCAGACCAGATCTAATCGTGAGTCAGATTCATTGATGTGAATAATATAAAATGAATTTTGATGAAGGTGTTCACAGTTTTGAGCTATCTAAATGAAATTCCTAATTCCTAGAGACTAAGCTATCAAACCAAAGACTTCTGATCATTCTGCTTGGCAGAAAAATCCTGTGTTTATATAACTATGTTTAGAACAATTTGATGTGAGCAATTGTATACTAATTCCTAGCATTTGTATTTATGCACACCATGGCAAATTCGGGAATCAGACCTCTTAGTTCAGGTCTCAAAATATTTTAAGGGAATGTCCAGCACTGAATCGTAGACAACAGGATTTGAAATGACATCTTAAACCTAAAGCATGTGCAGTCCTACTTTTTCATCAATTCTTATCTTTGCCATAAATATCACACCCTCCTACGCTGTATATATTCATTACACAGCTGCAACTCCTCCTCTGAGCTAGCTAACACAGCTGTAGCTATAGAGTGCAGACCAGATGGCCAGTCAAAACCCTGCTTCCTATTGTCTGCGAAACACAAAAACTATTGCAAATAATCTTTGCTTCTAGGCCCATACCTTGTGTGTTTTAATTAACACAACCATTCTTTCCTTAGTCAAAAACTGGCCTGTATCTCACATTCAACACCATCATACTTCCTTAAGGACTTTTTGTACTGTTTGATGAGCATCCTCTACTCATTTTTTCCTCCTTTTTCTAATTTTTTTGCAGTGGAAAGATTTAGCCATGCTATGCAAAGGAGTTCTAATGTGCATTGCTCCTAAAGTTTTGACTATTTTAGCAAACTAGCAAAAAAGGAAACAAAGCTCCACACCTTACACAATAACATATACATAATGAAACTGTATATATAATAGGAGCAAATTCAGAAATGAGGAGTTACAGATAGCACTGGTCTTACAGTATGAAACAGTTTTGGCAGTTACTCTATAGGAGTCAGCCATCAACTTGAGTCAGCTGTCAAGACTCATGAAGGGGAATAGTGGCAACAGGGGCTTGTAAAGGAAATGGATAAAAGAGCTTGCTATGCTGAAAAGATAAGAAAGGGGATAATCTTTCTGGTGGGGTATAGGGAGGAGGGATCTTGGTGCATTAATGCCTCACGCAACTTTATACAGATAGGGCTAGCTAAATATACACAATATTTATTATGGCTCTAGCATCTGAAATAGGTAATTAATTCCAATGTCATAGGAATAGCATTAAAAATTAGAGATCAGTTATTTGCTTAAAAAATGTGGGGGTTTGTTCCCTTTGGTTTTTTTTTTTTTAGAACTATTGCCCACTGAAAGGAGTTTGGCATATTGAAAGGTTAAAAAATATTACATTCTGCTTGCTTTTGGAAGCTTAACATCAAAATGTGTACTTTTCTGCATCTACCTTTTTAAGTGAACTATTCTGTTTTCAAATTCTTTGTCAAACAAGCCGATTCTTCCAAGCCAGTGCAGCTGAGGCCTCTTTGTACAAATATGTTTAACTCCACGATCTCTGCAAGTTTTATTGCCAATAATCTAATCATATTTCATGAGTCCAGTCAGTCCTAGCATAAACCTGATTTTCATGGCCTCTCTGCTTTACCTGTTCCATTTCACACGTATAAACTCAGTCTCCTCATCATTTTAAAGCATTAATAATTTTAAAGTGCAGTTGTTACTAACCCCTGTGCTCAGCAGTTCTTCTTATACTGTTCCATTTGAAGGAAAGCCAAACTTTTGAGTACATGTAGCTTTTGAAAAGGGGAGAAATAGTCCAACACATCTGAATGACACTTAATCTCTAATATTTAGAGGGAGATGAATTTTAAACTAGGCTTAATGTACAAAAACAAAGAATGTTTTCAACCTGGATACTTGTGATCTTTCTCACTCTTTAAAATTCCCCTTTTGTAAACCAGTAACACCTACAAATGCTGTGCGGAAAGCAGCAGATAGTGTTTGCACTCAGAACATTTGGAAGAGAAAAAACATCCTGCTAATTCTGAAGAGAATCTTCTCAGCAACATCTCTCTTGTGAAACTCCTGCAGCTTTATAGACTAGCTTCAGTTAACAACACCTGCCTATTCAGGACCAGAGGGATAGATGTGCCAGTGCAGAAAGATGCTGGCAGACAGCTCTGTTGTGTGCTTTTAGGTTTCTCATTTTCACTATTAGGCTATGAATCTCTAGCAGCTTCATACTCTCAAATGATCATGAGGCCTTGACCTGCTGAATCAATTACAGTTACCCAATCTCAAAGTAAAAGGCATAAATCCATGATGGCTTCATTAAAGAAGGTGGTCTAATTACAGAATCACAATAGTTGAGATTGAAAGACACCTACACTGCATATAGTCCGATGCCCCTGTTCAAGCAGGGTCAGCTCCAGCAGGTTGCCCAGGGCCATGTCTCCAAGAATACAGACTCCACAGTCACTCTTAATAACCTATTCCAGCATTCAGTCACCCTCGCAGTAAAGTGTTCTCTTATGCTTACATGGAATTTAATGTGTTTCAGTTCGTGCCCATTGCCTGTTGTCCTGTCACTGAACGCCACTGACAAGAGTCTGGCTATGCTCTGCTTAAAAAAATTGAAAGATACATTCCTGATCCTTTTGAAATGTAATTGTTTAATAGTACCTGGAAATACTATCTACCTCCAAAACAACATAAACATGGGTAAGGAATGATGGGATAAACATTGTCATGATTACAGGAAGAAACTTCATGCTGACCATCCTCAGCATTGCGTAGCAGTGCTGTAGTAGATCAACAACTGATGAAGAGTAGCATGAAAGATGGTTACCAGCAAGACAGTAATCTTCCTTGTGGCCAGGATAAAGGCACTCGTCAGTGAAAGAACTGCAATAAATGTGGTTAAAATGGGTGTTAAAATTTGCTGTAGCAAATGTCTGCTAGGTAGAGAGGAGGCAAGAGAAACTGGAAGAGTTTTACAAATCATCTGCTGTTGCAGTTATGCTTTGGCTGTAACAGATGTCAGCAACCTGGGGAATGCTCTAATCCTTCCTACTCAGCAGTGACCCAGAGGACCAGGGTCATCCCCACCACCCTGCCCTAGTGTGATGTAGTCACTACCCCCATTAAGACTGGCAGTGATAGTTGGTAAGCCATTGCATCCTGTTTCACTTATTTTATCCTTACAGCCAGCCCTGTTTCTGATCTTTCCTTACTGGCTGAGGAGCACAAAGAATTCAGAAGCCTAGAGAATCTGTCTCCCTGAAATTCTTACTTACACTCTGTGAAGTGCTGTGAAGACCTGTGTAATGCAGCTAAAGTGGCATTTAGTGATCTTGCTCTGACTAGTCTTAACTGAAAAGTGCCCTTTTTATTCCAAGATGGTTTTATTATGCAACAAAGGTAAATTAAACAGCTGTGAGGTTTAAATGGTGCAAAACCTAAATACTTGATGCCACCCATAGTTCTGATACTTACATTCTGAAATGTAAGCCATTAAACAAACCTGGCAGACTTCACAATCATGAAGCCACTGCTCGAAGAGCTTAAAAAAGATCTGCAATTTTATATGAACCCTTGCTTGTATCCAAGAATTACCAGATTTTTCTGTCAGGAAGCCTAGCTCTTTTTTTCTTTCTTTTTTTTTTTTTTTAACATAAAAAGGTCTGATTAGAAGTGATATTTTTTATAATTTACTAAAAAAAGTGTATAATCTTAACTTCATGAAAATAATGATTGCCAGCACTATCTTAAAGAGTTCAGGAAGACACTGTGCAAGCTTCCCCCATGCAGTGCTGCCAAATGATTTCAGTTCTAGCTTGAAAAAACACCTGCTATTTTAGCCTTGGGCCTCTCCTTCCACAGTATTTTTATGGCTTAGACAAATATACGCCACATTTAGAATCAAGTCCTCAAGTCCTCTTTTCTAGAAAGCACAACTTACATTGATTCTCATGAATCACAGTAGGGAAGGGCTGCAGAAGACTGTGGTTGGTTTTCTGTTGTCAATAATATTCACATATGGGCTCTCATGATCTTAGAGTGTGATCTTGGTGGTGTGCAATTTCAAAATAACCCTGAAAAAATAATGGTTATGTCACTTTTACAGATCCTTCATACTTCAGAGCGTGAAGGTCAAAGCTAAAGGGATGCCTCATAGTATTATCACCACTTACACAAATTAGAGACTTGTGTTCTTGTACTGCTTATTTAGGCTATTCTCTAGATTAAAGAGTTTGAATTATACAGTAGGATTGTAATGATACACACAGCCTCACAGAGTCTTCTAGACTGATGTAACTGAAGCCCAACACAGATTAGTCTTATTTTCGTGTCCATGTTAGCGGCTGTGATTTGTTTCCCCCCCCAGTAACACTTCAATCAGTGACTAATTCTACATACAACCATGCATGTATGAGATAGAGCACTCACTTGTCTAATGCAAAACATATGTGCCTAGAATAGGCTACAAATACAGGCAGACATTTAAACCTTTTAGGCTGTTGAAGACCATGTAGTTGCTTTAACATACAGTAAATGAGAGACTGAGACTGGGGTTACTAGAACCACCAACTATGTAGCATTACCATTCATTGATGTTGCATTATGGATAAAGGTATAATGGCAAACTCCACAGTTGCTTGAAGTATAATTGCACATTAGCAGTGATAATGCTTGTGTGATAGATAAATGCTGGCACCATTGAAGCTTGTGGCAGAGTTGAGGCAAGGAAAGAATTCTTCTATCCTGTTGACGGCAGCAAAGCAGCACATTTAATACAGACTTCTAGCTCCAGGAGATACAACAAACACAATAAACCTTAGTGGCAATACGTTTGATGTTTGACATGCTCTTGCATTTAGTATGCTATAGAAAAATGGCACCTCTTAAAATTACAACTCATTCCTAACACTTCACTGATAAATGACTGAGTGAGACTTACTTTGTATAGATGCAAAAGTTTTGCTTAGCGTGTAGCACTCCAAAACATGTTTTAGAAGTTGAAATTGAGGAACGGATGGATAAGGTAAGCTATTAGCCTGCTTAAAAATCTCTGAAAGGTAATGCAAATAGCTTTGTGTTTTATAAAAAACCACCATGTTTGTTCTGTTCTCTCACAACAAAATGGGAATGGGTTAAGATTTGGTTAATGGCCCAAATTGGTCTCAGTCATGAAAAACGCATTTCTTTCAGTAATTATTTTCCAGTAATTGTCCCAGTGCTTAAATTTTAAGGTAAAATAGACATAAGTGTGTTTATTATAACAGTTGTCATTTATATAAAAGTAATATCTCAAGCCCAGAAAGGGTATATCAGTCTGACTACAATTTACCCTTCCATCATAAGATGAGTGAAGACTCGAGTTAATTACAGGCTTTCCACATTTTGAACACTACAGGAATTCTTTTCATAGTGTCTCTCTTTAGGAGAGTAGCTTAAGCACAATGTCAGGGAACATTAAGAGCAGGTTGTTCCCTAAGAGAAGTTGAGCTGGCACCTGAAGGGTAACCACAGTGCAGACAAGGACCTTACCAACAGGACAACAGATACAGGCGAGCAGAGTTGGAACAGCCACAGGCCCATATCAGTGGTTCAGTGGCCATCAGGCAAGACAGGGTCTTCGTAAGTTCTTGAGGAGCTAACAGATATAGTTAAGAAAATTAAATCGTACAATACAGGAAATATGTCCCTGATTATATTGCTTCAAAATTGGAAAATATTTTTGCTCATTACCTCATCTGTTTAGTTTTTGCCTTCATTGGCTTTTACAAATGTATTTAGCCTTGTGGATGGTTCTGTGATGGAATTTGTATACAGTATTTATTCTGTTATACTGATATATGTTCAGTGAGTGGGATCTTTTATTTTACAAAATTAAACTATAACGTTATGGTGATTCTTAATGTAGTATCTCTAAAGAAACAACTCCTTTCAATCTTCAAAAAATACATCCATAATGCCCATAAGAATAATTCATAAAAATAAATCACATTGACACATTCCATGATATCCTGAAAGGCCCTGCAGGGTGGCAGTGGCAGCAGCCACTTTCATTTAGCATGTGTCTATTCCCCCAAAAGCTTTCTGTCCTAGTTTTAATTTGGCTTTACATCATGCTAAACAAATTGTTTTCATTTTTCCCTTTTTTTGCATTTGGGAGAATATCTGATATTTCATTGCTAACCTCTCTAGAGGCTGACTGTAGGTCAGAGGCATCATCATTCCATCCTCTATGAGAAAGTTCTTTATACCTATAGCAGTTTTTCATGTGCAATTGCTCTGCTGGTGTGAAGGCTTAAAAGAAATGTTATACTAACTAGTATGAAAAATCATAGGATCATAGGGTAGTTCATGTTGGAAGGCACTTCAGAAGGTTGACAAATCAAATGATACAGGGGGGTGATACCTATCTTAGGTACAGCAGAGCTAAGTCAGACAAAGAAGGAGGCACTGAGCAGGTCACAAGACCAGGATATCATGATATAAAGGTAACAGTTCTGGTGTTCTTTTGTGTCATGGCATTTAGAATTGCTTACATACCCAAGTATCACTGTTTTTTATTAATTGTCAGCCTGAAAAGCAATCCCAAAGGAAGCTTTTCTTGTCTCAAGAAAGCTTTTATAGGCTTCTTAAAACTGTGGTCTTATCAATCAAAGCCTCTTCTATGGAAAATAAAAGCTGGAGCCCTCTTTTTTAGAGTTAAGCTTTAACTATTCTATGGCCTTCCTCCCAGACTTGCATGTATGCTACCTATTATAGCCCTGGACCTCTTAACCCTCTACTGTCCTGTTCGGGTACTGTATATCCTGTAATGGAGAGGTGAAAAATAAGTTCTGAAAATGTGAAATTCAAGTAAGTAATGACTCACAGTAAACGTCTATGTTTTATTTTATTTATAAGCTATAAATGCCAAGTAGCTGTAAAATTTACTATGAAGGAATTTTCCTCCTTATTTGGAGTTATCCAAGAAATAACCTTGTCTCACAGACAAAGAGGTAAACAAATTTTATTTTTAGATATACATATGTCATGCTATTTTACCATTCCAGTTTAAACACCATATTTAAACACCATAAATGCGATCCACATATACACAGCTGCAGCATAAAACCAAAAATACCCAACAAACAACACCTCTCCTCAACAAGCAGGTCTCACTTAACTGATATTCTAATAATTCCTCTTTTGTTATTTGATTTAGGGAGATTTTAAAGGCTATATAGATATTGAGTAGCAACATATGTTTTGCGGTGTTTTTAAAATATCAGGTAGAAGGTGTAACCATAGAAACTGTTTCCTATTGATATTACAGATTTTAAAACATGATCAGAGAAACAGAGAAATTGGGGGAGTGGAAATTTACATAGAAAAAGCAAGTTAAATTTATGGCTTCTGTATACAGCTGCTAGGAAATGGAGATCATATATTCTAGTAATACTTTCAGAGGCAGTAATTTTAAATTTCTCATTGAGTTTGAAAGTATATTTGAAGAAGTTGTAGGACAGTGTGTCTTTAAATCTTTGGGTATGAAATAGCAATAATGAAGGTTTTTCTAAATAAACATTATTAACTTTTTTAAATGAAAGTAATATATCTGTAGTGGTAACTTCTCTAAATTACCTCAGGTACATCTATCCTACAATCCAAAATTAAAATACAATCATATGGATATGCAGAATGTTACCCACTCCTAGTTTTAAATGTTAAATTACTTAAAACCTTTTTTTACTATGTGTTTCATTTGAAGATGTTATAGTTTAGTTCTTTTTGGCAGCCTTTTAAGAGAGGTTATTGTCTACTCTCATTTTAGATATGAGACAACTGAGATAAAGAAAATTAAACTGACCTATACAGAGTGACTTGATTATTTGCAGAGTTGAAAGCTCAGAGAGAAAATCATAGCTCCACTGAAGAGAAACTTAAAACTCTGAGATGGTTCAGGAGGGCAAGATTCTGCTGCAAGTCTTCTATTTGCATTGTTGAAATGTTTTCCCTAATGTTAAAAGTAAGAACAGGGTTTGTAATATTACAGGGTTTGTAGTAGTTAAAGCTAAAAAATGGGAGACAGCATTCAAACCTATTTGTTCAGCAGTAGCTTTCAGAAACTTTAACAGAGTCTGACAAAGAAAAAATTTGCGAACTGTACCATAATTCTTGCCTGCAAGAGATAAAAATGTGCTCTGAACTTCAGCTTCAGCTCGGCAGCCCCTCAATTTTCAGTTCTGAGCCAGGACCCTGATGGCAATGCAGCTGCTCAGGTCTCTAATAACCATCACTTCAATCACCATCAACAATGAATGTAAACTTTGGAACTGCCTTGAGCTATGCAACTAATCTGAATTTTTTGTGCAGTTTGAAAAACAGGAGATTAATACAAAACAATGTTAGAAAGAAAACTCTCTTGACTTTGAAATCACCATTTTTCTTACAGAACTTAATGAAAAATTTCCACATGTAATATGAATTATTTCGACAGGCTGTGACATTTGTGCCAGAGATACTACTGAAGGGACACTAGGCAGGCTATACTTTGGTTCTCCTTTGAAGCTTCATTTCCACTGACTTAAACTAGAACAATATTATGGCAAGTGCTTTCTATAACTGCTTTTATTCTGGTTTTGCTTTATGGAAGATATGTTTATGCAATTCAGTTCATTTGTTTGTTTGTCTTCCTAATAGCTTCTTAATGTATTTTCCAATTGTTATCCAATTTAACAGAGGGTACTTGTCTCAAAGATCATAGAATGGGTTGGATTGGAAGCTCATCTAGGTCCAAGCAGACTGCCATAGACAGGGACACCTTCCACTAAGACCAGGCACTCAAAGCCCCATCCAACCTGGCCTTGAGCAGGGATGGGGCAGCCACAGCTTTCTCTGGGCAACCTGTTCCAGTGCTTCATCACCCTCATAATTAATTTTTCTTTTCCTAATGTCTAATCTAAATCTCCCCTCTTTCATTTTAAAGCACCCCCCTGTCCTATCTCTACATACCCTTGTAAGAAGTCCCTCTCCAGAGTTCTTGTACGCCCTCTTTAGGTGTCTGAAGGCTGCTTGAAATATTCCCAGAGCCTTTTCTTCTTCAGGCTGAACAACCCCAGCTCTCAACCTGTTTTCACGGGAAAGGTGCTCCAGAGCACTAATCATCTTTGTGGTCTCCTTTAGACTTACTGCCGCAGCTCCATGTCCCTCTTGTGTTGGGGGCCCAAAAGCTGAACGCAGGACTGCAGGTGGGGTCTCATGAGAGCGGAGTAGAGGGGTAAGATCACTTCCCTCGACCTGCTGGTCACATTTCTTTTGATGCAGCCCAGGACATGGTTGGTTTCTGGGCTGTAAGTTCACACTGCTGGGTCAGGTTGGGCTTCTCATCAACCAACACTCCCAAGTCCTTCTCCTCAGGGCTGCTCTCAGTCTATTCTCCACCCAGCCTGGAGTTGTGGATGGCATTGCACCAGCCCGTGTGCAGGACCTTGGCCTTGTTGAACTTCATGAGGTTCACATAAAAGATACTAAGTCCCTAAATCCTACATAGGGTCCTATTAAGGCAAACATATAAAGAGACTGATCTTTAACCATTCTGCTTGTTCTGTGCAGTAACCAAGGGGCAACAAGTTGCCTATAGTAGCAAACTAATCATGAAACCCTGGGCTAATCACAGTATGTTCCATATTGTAAAACAATTTAACAACTGGAGATAAGGTGATGTGGAGAACTAATGACTGAAAATTACTAAAATCTCAGATTTTACCAGAAATCAAACTTGGCTGTTGAGACTTCAATGGCAATATATTTATCATAGAATCATAGAATAGTTAGGGTTGGAAAGGACCTTAAGATCATCTAGTTCCAGCCCCCCTGCCATGAGCA
>JASSUY010039605.1:0-19504 GCA_032466535.1 Forpus xanthops | reverse complement strand
GATGAAGCATTCACAACTTCCCTGGGCAACCCATTCCAGTGCCTCACCACCCTTACAGTAAAGAATTTCTTCCTTATGTTCAGTCTAAACTTCCCCTGTTTAAACCTATTTCCCCTTGTCCTATCACTACAGTCCCTAAGGAAAGTCCATCTCCGGCAACCCTATAGGCCCCCTTCAGATACTGGAAGGCTGCTTTTTGATATATATATATATATATATATCTTAAATTGGGTGTGGCCAGTTCATGTGAGTTTGGTTGTACAAATAAATTCTCTCATATAATAAAAAGCTGGTGGAATTAAGCTTTTCTGAAGATGAAATTAAAGTGTTTGTTAACATTAGAACTGAAATTAGATGCTCTGTTCTTCACTCCATGCATGTGACTTGCCAGATGTTCAAAGGAAGCATGTTCTGTGTTTACTGGAATTATTCTTAATTTTTAAAACTACTGCTGAGTTTTTCTCAGGCAAGTAAAGATCTTGCAAGGCTGCTTGGCAGGTAGTCAAACTTTATCAGAATTTTGGGAAAATCATAGTAGAATGATGGTTGGCCCTCACTTTTGAGCCTGGGGACAGATCAGTTTGTTTTGAGACTTCTTTGCACTTACTCTGGTGTCTAGGCCTTCTTCACAGTATGGGAATAAGCTGGAATAAGGTCCACAGAGTGTTTTGTGGAACAGCAAATTCCATGGAGCCATGTCTAGTATTACTATCACAAAAAGCAAACATTATACAGTTGGAGTTTTTTTCAGTTTCAACAGCTACAATTTCTGTTTACTACTTAATTGATTTTTCAGTGCCATAAATGAATTGATTTTAAGATGTACCAAAATAACAACAACTTTACATTTTAAATGTTGTCAATAATTACCTGGTTTCAACTGCTTAATTATGCAATGAATAATGAATGTAGAAATAACTCAAAATATAAAAATGATATCAGAATATTAAATTATTTCTCATTATTTTTTTCAAAAGTTTCTAAGTATTATATGAATATGACTTTTTTCTGTGCTTAAAATCACTAATGGCCTTTTCTCTATCTCTTACCCCAAGACTACAGCATTTTTACTTAATTCACATTGAATGTATCTATGCTGCCAAATGTCATATGGAATCATAGAATTGACTGGGTTGGAAGGGACCTTAAAGATCACCTAGTTCTAACCCCCCTGCCAGGGTCAAGGACACCTTCCACTATCCCAGGTTGCACAAAGCCCGTCTAACCTAGCCTTGAACACTGCCAGGGGTGAGACAGCCACACCTCTGAGCAACCTGTTCTGGTGTTTCACTACCCTCAAGGTGATGAATTTCTTCCCTATAACTTCCTTATAAAGCTATTCTCCCATTGCTTTATCCATATTGAACATGCTGAAGACTTATTGTTATCATGAGTGGCTGTTTTACTATTTTTCTGTGGCATTCTTAAACATTTAAAGATATTAAATGTAAACATTAAAGCTGCCTCTTTATTGTACAAACTTGAATATTTGTTGGAATCATTTTTCCCTGGTCTCTGCCCTCTGATTTGGCAACTGTAGCTGTACCAAAATACTAGATGTGCTTTTTCAACTTGCAATGTAATTGAAATGCATATGGGTTCAAAGAGCAGTAGGGTACAGGGAAGCCTTGGATCTCAATAACACACAAATTTATGGCCGTATTTAACTGTATAATTAAATTATAACTTTTGGCATGATGTGATAAAGAACCTAATTTCTGATGAAGGACTTGTGTTTATAATTTAGTAGGTAATTTAGAGTGTATATAAAAATGTGTATGTTTCTATATAGTCACACATTCAATAAATAGTTTGTAGGTTAGAAAAACCTTTGCTTATTTGGCACTCTCTCAGAGAATCCTTTTATTCTCTCAGTTTTTTCCCCTTGAAATTTATGTCTTCTGTGGGCAGTTTTTGACTATGAAGTCAGATGTCACTTTAGATTTCTATTCAATTTAATGTATTACACCTGTTTCTTTTGTTTCCCTGGAATGAAATCTCTTCAGTGTGAGGATCTGCTCTTTGCTTGGCAGAACTTGCCTGTTATGCACATCAAAGGCATTCACAAGACTGCATTAATTTAAAAAAAAATCTGTTGGTTTCTTTTTCATTGAGATGAAAAATGCCTGGACTGCCCTGAGAAGATTACACAGAGCAGCAATAAATTCTTGAAAGCAGAAGGGGTTCAGGCAGCTGGTAAACTGATGCTTAACTCTCTGAGTACTGGCTGGAGACACAGCTTGACACATTTCATCAGACACGCAGATTGTTGTTATTGTCAGCTCAGTTGAATTTGGATGCCCAAAAGGTTGGAGCAAATCATATTTAGGACTTCATGCTCATGTTAAAAGTGTCAGCTTTCTCCAGTTAAATAGCTATTTATAGGGATAAAGATTTTTACAAGTCTTCCATTGCTCAAACAGATGAAAACTGGTCTTTAGAAGAAAAAAGCCAAGTTTTTATTTGTAGAAGAAAAGACTCCTCATAGGAATAAGGACAGTAATATCTATCCCAGAATGGAGCAATCTAATGGATGCATAATCTAATACATTTTTCAGTAACCCTTGCTGTTAATAATGTTTCCATGTTTTACAAATGGATCCCCACTTATTAAAGAATAATTTTTATCTGTGGCTAACCACTTGTGATAAATTAATAGGTTAAGTTAGTCCGGATAAGACTCTGAACTGAATGTGCTTATGAGGAGTTCAGAAAATCTTAAAACGTTTGTTTTTTTTTCTTATAATACTCTGTTACTGATAAATCCCTTTGGATATTAAGTTCTTCACTGAGGGGGTGGTCAGTTACTGGAACAGACTCCTCAGTGAAGTGGGAAACCTGTCAGAGTTGAAGGAGCATCTGGATGATACTCTGTCATATGATTTAGGTGGTCCTGCGAGCATCAGGGTGTTGGACTCAGTGGTCCTTTCCAACTCCAGGTATTCTATGATATTTAATGGTGATACTCTCCTACTCTTGTATACAATGAAGGGACCTGAAGTGTGTTGGTAATGGGAAGACTTTTTGTGACCTACAATTATTTCCTTTTTAGGTACTCTGTAAAACTAGTAATAGGACTTCTAAACTGTGGACTCAAAGTGGTAGCCAAGGTCCCCAGTGGAACAGAGCAGAAGTGTTCTTAGGAATCCGTTCTAATTTTCAGGTGTGTATTCCTATGTTACGTGATTCCTAAACAACTGCCTTTAAGTACTTTTATATTATGTCTTCTTCACCTCTTGTTTGTTTTGTTTGCTCCTGTCTTGGGTTCAGCAGTAGCAGTCATTTTTCTCCTTTTTGGTAGCTGGTGTAGCGCTGTGTGTTTGACTTTGAGCATGGGAACAGCGTTGTTAACACTGATGTTTTGCGTTTACTGCTCAGTAATGTTTTGGTCTGACCAAGCACTTTCTGCGTCTCATGCTCTGCCAGAGAGGAGGGGAAGCAGGGAGGAAGTGGAGACCAGACACCTGACCCAAACTAGCCAAAGAGGTATTCCATACCATAGCATGTAGTACATGCCCAGTATATGAAGTAGGGACAGTTACCCAGAAGGGTTGCATGACTGCTCAGGTTGGGCTGTTTGTCAGTTGGCAGGTGGTGAGCAGTTGTCTTCTCTTTGCTTGTTATTTCCCTTGTCATAATTATTATTGGTAGTAGCAGCAGTGGTTTGTTTATACCTTAGTTACTGGTCTGTTCTTATCTCAACCTATGGGAGTTACATTCTTTTGATTCTCCTCCCCATCAGCCTGGGAGCAGGGGAAAGGAAGAAGGGAGAGCGAGTTAATTACTACGGGGCTGATTTGCTAACTGGGCTTAAATCACGACAGTTGCACACATGTATTCTCTTCCTGAATAGCAAAACTCATCTTTTTTTGGCTGTCTGATTGGTTATCTGAGCTAGACGTAAGATTTTTTGAGATTTCTTACTCCACTTCAGTCTCAGACTGACATACATTTTTAATATAGAGAATCCCTTTTATCCTTGAATCCAATTTAGGTTAATCAATTCCACTTCCTTCTTAGTGTATATTAGTATTACATCTAGATTTTGAAAAAAGAGTTTTGAGCATGATGTTTGCTTGGAAAGATGAGCTGCTGCCATAATCTCTTAGAGACACTTAGTCATGGGTATGCCATGCTTAGCAGTATCTTACAGCTGAAAACGGAGACAACCAGGAACATGTTTAAAAATGTTACATTCCATGGTACTTCTGTCTTGCATGTTTTTTAATAAAACTTTAACTTTTTTGCATTAATAAGAATAGATGATAATAAGTGATGACCGATGGGTGTCTCAAACTAGTCTTTTTCATGCTTACTTTGCAGGTGTATGTGGAACCTTGCTATTAATTCAGGATGAATTGGTGCTAGTAAATCTTTCTATTGCTCGTTTTCTTATCCTTTTGTATTTTTTATTTTTGTATTTGTTTGATGTTAGAAGATGGATATTAATAACTATAGTGAGAGACATGTACAAGCAGCAGTATAAGCTTTCATAGGACTGTGCTTTGACAGTGAAAAGTTATTACTTTATGTTCCAAGATATGCATGGACTGCCACTGTCTCTGTTCTATTCATTGTTGCATATGTAAGCATTTAAGTCTTTATAGTATCTTACTGTGATAACTCTGTAATTTTTATTAGATTGTTTTCAGAGCACATCGTGGTGTCAGTTACATGGGAGATGTGGCAGTGGATGATATTACCTTTGAAGATTGTTCTCCTTTGCTCATCCCAGGCAGACTTTGCACATCAGAAGAATTTACTTGTGCCAACAAGTACTGCATCCCAAAGGATAATCTGTGTGATTTTGTAAATGACTGTGCAGATAACTCAGATGAGAGCCCTACTATTTGTAGTAAGTATGATTTTTTAAATTATAATTATCATAAATAACTGAATTCTTATTACTTGAGTACATTTTGTAGCTCATCAGTTAAGACAGCGAAAAAGAAAATAATAATTGAATTCTATTCCTTTGCTTTTAAAGACAGCTGTCTTCTAAGTTGTTTTAAGAAATCCACTAACAGCTTTTAAGTTTCTACCTTATGATTTAAAAGAATAATAATTTAAACTCCTTAAAAGCCAAGTTGAAATCTGTTTTCCATATGAAAAGAATGTATTAAGGCTGAAAAAATACTTCAAGCATAATACCTTTGAGATATGAGAGACCTACTTCCTTTGATATTTCAAGGATTGTCAGGTCTCTTAGCAAATAATTTTAATCTGAATACTGTCTAATTTTGATTTTCCAAGAGATATCACGAAACAGCATCTGTAGTATTGGATTCAAAGGCTGAACCCATATCAAATATGTTCTCTGGAGAAATGGATCACAATGCATAGTACTAACTCTTTTTCCTACACAACTGTGAGAAATGCTCACACAATCAAAACCGTGTTGTTTGGTACTGTATGAACAATTGCCTCATTTTTATTGAGATTATGAATACAGTTTATTACTTTCTCTGTGAACAAAATTCTATGAAGCAAAATTATGCTGACATCCTATGAAGTTAAGGTACACAGCAAAGAGGGACTGTGTTTTACAAATTATTTTCATACTGTTAAACTTCTCATTAATATGCAAACCAGGAATAGCATTTCACTAAGCTATATGACTACTGGTTTAGATCTTCTGCAACTAAAACTAAGTGTATCAGGTTGGGATTACTCTGTTGAAAAATATTGTCATATCTTGGCTTCTATTTTCTGAAATATTTAGAAATTGTTTACCCGTGACTTTTTGAGTCTTCTGGGTTTCATGTATCTCCTGTGAAACACCATTAGCCAGTAAAGTCTGAAGCATCAGGAGCAAGACGGTTCAGAGTGACGGGTTTTAGTTTTGCAGTCACCTGAATTATTTAATTTTGATTGCCTATTAGGAAAGAGGTGAACTGAAACAGTCTCATAAAGAAAACTCCTTCTTGACAATGCTATTTTTTATAATTATTTACAAACTTAAAAAGGGTAAAAAATAATTAAAAAAAAAACAAAACCAACTTGACTGCATTTTGCCAGAAAGTTTTACAATGAGGTATTACAGAGCCTTAAGAGCACAGGATGGCTGGGATGAAACTTCTATATCAACATGAATTTTGCCTCAGATAAAAAAATGATTTCACTTCATAGTGTGTACTTGTGCTGTAAAGTACTTACTGACCAATTATGACTTCCTTTGTAAGGTCTGGGAGAGCTTTCTATGATAAAATTTTCAGTAACAATGTCAGGAATTAGTCTGTTTGTTTTCCTTCCCCCCCCCTCCACCCCCCCCCCTTTTTCAAGTTTTGAAATACCTGTGCTGCTTTAAATTTCCACTGTGTGCTGGTTTCTTTTCTTGGTGCTCCCTCTGTCATATGTTTAATAAACTAGAAATATATAACACAGCACTTGCTGAAAATATACATAAAAGAGAAATGCTTGTTCTGTTTTCCCAGCTTTATCATGAAGCAAGCTGCCTTCAAAGAGGATGTAGTGATAGAAAAAGCATATTTCCACTTTCTGTGGAGTTTCTTTTTCATTCTTTGCAGTCATCATAGAAGTTTCCTCACTGCTGAGCCATAGAGCGGGAGCTTGAAAGCTTCAAACTTGGAAGCCTGGCAAAAGCTTTAGTAGGGAAAAGCATGATAGATTAAAGCACAAGAAATAAAAAAAGGGCAGTTTTCCTTAGGCACAGTGATTGTGTTTAAAAAACTTGAAAACTGTGCAGCTTCCAAACATCTATAAAATAGCTTTTAGCAGTAGGCCTTCTTGGATCACTTGCGTTAACTGTTGACATTGTTTCCTATGTGCCTGAAGAGTACCATACCTAGTTAATGAAATTTTTCTGCACCATTTTGAAAGAAACTAGACCCTAATCCATCATATTCCCAAAACTCCAGCATGTCCATAGGACTGTATCATACAATGATATTCACCGAGTCTAATTAGCAGTGTCTAGACAAAGCCAGATCGGCTGAGATATAAGCCATGCCTCATAAAGCTGTTAAATTACTAGTAAGAGATCTGTGTTGTGCTTTTGTTTACTTTGATGATGATTCTTTTTAGCTAGTTGCACAATGTCAGTGCCATAAAATAAGTGAAGTACACATTTTAACAGATAAATTGGTCTGTCAAGTGCTCAGAAATTATCCCATTAGATACTGAGTGATCCACTCTCAGAGTTTTCTTTAACTATAATGTCACTAATACTACTTCTTTACTACAAGTATATGAAAACAAAATAACCCACAATGGTGCTGGAGAGGCAAAGGGTGATAGCACTCCTTCAGCTTTGTTCAAAAACTGTCAGGGTTGATTATTCTGCTTAAAGCTATAAGATTATGAGGAAGGTCTCTGAGGCAGTTCTGGTTCGATTGAGTTGGGCATACCTCCCTGAAGTAGAAATAGTATTTTATGGCATCTAGTAAATTAAATTTTGTGAAAAATACTGGGGGGGTGGGGGGTGCAGGGCAGTAGTGTTATTTCAGTCTGAAATACAAATTAATGCCAGTGCAAATGGCTTTACCTTTTAGATGTTTGGTTTTGTTTAAGCTTGTTTGGTTTAGGTCATAAGTGTGCTTCTGAAACAAATGTCTCAGTCATTTCTGTTTATTACAATTTGGTTTGCATTGTAGAGCTCAAGCATATGAATTGGGATTTTTTTCATTAGAAAATAAAGGACAAACGCCAGGAGGGCATCAGATGTATTCTAACCATTAGTGGTCATTCAGCTTGCAGTATCAGTTTATAGCATTTCAGTCCTCATTCTTTCAGTGTCCTCCTTAAATGTATTCTGGCTTTCAAAATCAAGTGGTTTGCTCTGTCTATCTGCTCTTACAACTCTGTACTTGTTCATCTAGGCACAGTTGCTGGAAGTGACTTAAAATAATTTAAATTTTGTTTGATTTAATTACTTGGTTTATTTCAAAGATTCATTAGACCTTTTATGATCAGCATACCTACTGATAAGTGTTTTTCTTAAACTAAGAAACTTTCATCCAGTAGACTAATTCACCAGCCCTATGTCACTGCTTCACAGAAAAAAGGATTAACTTTGTTTTTGTTCTTCATCACTAAAAGTTCATAGTTCTTCACAGAAGTGTCTACTACCTAAGATTAAATACACAAGTGCACTGTCATCTGCTGAAACTAGAGCTTCTAAGCAGGCTGCTTAAGTTCATAGAATCACAGAATCATAGAAAAGTTAGGGTTGGAAAGGACCTTAAGGTTATCTAGTTCCAACTCCCCTGACATGAGCAGAGACACCTCACAATCTATGTCAATCAATGCTTTGTCCAACCTGGCCTTGAACATCGCCAGCTATGGAGCATTCACAGCTTCCCTGGGCAACCTCTTCGAGTGCCTCACCACCCTTACAGTAAAGAACTTCTCCGTTATATCCAGTCTAAACTTCCCCTGTTTAAACCCATTTCCCCTTGTCCTATCACTACACTCCCTCATGAAGAGTCCTTCCCCAGCATCCTTATAGGCTCCCTTCAGATACTGGAAGGCTGTTATGGAGTCTCCATGCAGCCTTCTCTTCTCCAGGCTGAACAGTCCCAACTTTTTCAGCCCGTCTTCATAGGGGAAATGCTTCAGTCCCATGGTTATTGTTGTGGCCCTCCACTGGACACCTTGTGACAGTTTCATGTCCTTTTTATGTTGAGGACACCAGAACTGTACACAATATTCCAAGTGAGGTCTCACAAGAGCAGAGTAGAGGGGCAGGATCATCTCCTTTGGCCTGTTGGTCACACTCCCCTTGATGCAGCCTAGGATACGGTTGGCTTTCTGGGCTGGGAGTGCATGCTGAAGCCAGCTCATGTTCATTTTCTCATCAACCAACACCACCAAGTCCTTCTGCTCAGGGCTGCTCTGAAGCTCTTCTCTGCCTAGCCTGTAGCTGTGCCTGGGATTGCTCTGACCCAGGTGTAGGACCTTGCACTTGGCACGGTGAAACTTCATGAGGTTGGCATCAGCCCACCTCACAAGCGTGTCAAAGTCCCTCTGGATGGCATTCCTTCCCTCCAGCCTGGACCACACAGCTTGGTATCATCAACAAACTTCCTGAGGACGCACTCAATCTCACTGTCCATGTCACTGATGAAGACGTTGAACAAGACCTGTCCCAAACCCAATCTCTAATGGACACCACTGAATGGGTTCTTTGAATTAAATAAATTGTCCTATAGATATGAGTATTTTTCTTTGTTGACTATAGAGAACATAAAAGGGCATATAAATTCAGATAGATAACATGCATTATATAAAACACTAGCTGGGATATTCAATGCTTGTACCTTAAGTTCTTCATTCTTGAAAACATTCCTTTAAAATAAAATGCTCAGTTGCATGCATGAATTTTATTAACTTGAGATGTAACTTGTAAGTAATGGAAGGAGTTTCTTTAACAAGATTCATGCATTTGTTTTTTTATATTGAAGATTTTTTTTATGGATTTGAGTGCAAGGTTGTAATATATCCACCTAATTAACTTATTGAAAACAAATCTCTGTTCATATGTGTTCAAATGTTTTTCAGGTACATCTATTGGGCATTGTGATTTTGAGTTTGATCTTTGTGGATGGAAGCAAGATGAAAGTGATGATTTTGACTGGAACCTCAGAACTAGCAGTACTACAAAAATGGGCACTGAACCAGCTACTGATCATACATTGCAAGAGCCATCTGGTCATTATATTTTTATAAGGAGTTCATTTTATCAGCTGCCAGGACAGAAAGCTAGAATTTCTAGTCCTGTCTTAAGCAGAATGAATAAAAACTGCACGGTATGTGGGGGTGTGGTACTAGCAGAAATACAGAATTTAATTTCTATATTTCACCAAGATAATACTCCTAAAATGAACAAAGATGATCACTGAAATATTTCTTGAGACGAAACCAAGTGTGTTACCGAAGAGTCAAGGCCTGATCATATTTCCTTGAAATCATAAGAAAACATGTATTTTGTTGCAGGAGGAGAATGATTTCTGTAAGCAAATAAGTACTCTGAGAGATTCAGATGAAGTTGATAGTGAATGCGGTGCTTGATTTAGAATATGTCTCATGAAACACTCATCTTAACTGATCAGATGATACCTAAAACTACTTCATACCATTCTGTGAGCCATTAGTTATGAAAGAAAGGGTGAAAAAATGCAGCGTTTGAAGTTGCATGTCAGAATAGAATCTAGGATAAAAAGGTTAAACTATTACTTCATTAATTATTTTGCTATTAGCACATTATGATCTGCCTAACCTGGCAACTTGAATGTTGTTTGGCTATTTAAATTTACCTAGTTAAATAAGCTCAAAAGCTTTCTAATGATCTGGTGTTAAAATAGTCACTTTGCTATCCAGCATTAGAGCATCTCCACTGCTCATACCACACTTGGAATTGTTACTCCATCTATTGCTTGGAGATACTATTGTTCTAGTAACTTGCCTGAGAGATGATTTCTCCATCTTTATATTTATAGAAGATGTAAAATTTATTGACTTTCTGCCTATAAAGTAGGATATGTAATTGTTTTAAATTATATTTTTGTCCTCAAGGGTCTCATTTTGCAAGTTCACCTTTATGCATCTGTCAAATAGCTAGCTGAAGTGGATAAATTTAATGCTTAAAATTAAATCTGTTCACAGTTTTTTTTTTTTTCTTGTTTTTTTTTTTTTTTTGTACATAACATTATTACTGTAAGATATATCTAGAAATGCTGAAATAGAACAGAAGACCAGTATTGTAGCACCAATACCTAAAATTGTTTGGTGTAATTGAGATATGGGTATTTCAAATAAATGTGAAATCCAGAAAGTAATGTTGGAGGCAGGAGATTGGGAGAAAAATGATTTCAATGATTGTAAAAGGCAAACAAAGGAAATACAGTCTGATAGTTTTGAAAAGAACTGTAGCCAATCAGGAGCAATGTAGTGGGCAGCTCTTAAAATATCTACTGAGAATTTAATGACAGTCAAAAATCAAACAAAATTCAGCAGTAGAAAAAAGAAATAGAGATTAATCCTGAAATGATAAAAAACTATTATATAGTTTAAAGATATACATGCATATTGGATAGACAAACCTTACTTAATGAGGGATTTTGAGAGAAGCAGAGTAGTTGCAAGACAGGAAATGGGCAGGTGAATAGTTTCTTGTATAGAAATAGTTCTGACTTATACAAACTATATTTAACAACTTTACTGTGCAGACAACGTACTAAAAGTAAACACAATAAAGCTTTCAAAAGCTTTCAAAAGAATTATAGTGCAAAGCCCTTGGTGTCTTTACTGAAAAAAAAAAAAACAAACAGAATTCTATGAAATCCTACAGCACCAGATGTCCCTTTGTGTTATGACTTTTACATTTACATGAGTATAATGATATTTGCTATTATGTTTTTATAGCAATAATAAATAGGGTAGGGGTTTCATTCTTTAGTGCTTTTACTACTCATTAGACTAGGAAGAAATTTGAGCTATAGGCACCTTCTTGCATATTTTAGTGTGAGTTATCTTCTTTCAGGGAACTACATCATACTTGGAAATATTCTGACCTTTATCAGAAACAAGATATTGAACTAGATTAAGTGTTAATTTGATTAAATGCAACTATTCTTTTGTTACACTTGAGCTGAAATTAACTGAGACACTTAATGTTTTCTACTCTTCACAGTGTTTTTTTAAGTTGTACTTGACCTGACTTTATATTTCATAATTTGTTTTACCTATTTTTACTAAATAAATCACTGTTTCTAACCCAGGGTCCTCTTATGCCTTACTTTAGCTATTCTGCATTTCTGTAGTTCATGTAGAGGTTTTCTCCTATACTAGATGGGAGAAGATTATTTTCTAATTGCACACTCTATAATCTAGCACAAACACATTTATAACCAGAAAAATGTTCAGTAAGCTGAGCAGCCTGATTTAGTGGAAGGTCTCCCTGCTCATAACATGGGAGTTGGAATGAGATGATTTTCAAGGTGCCTTCAAACCCAAACCATTATTACTGTAGGATATATGATGATATTTGCAATGATGATATTGCAAATGACACTGCTCCATTGCTCTGTTTCAAGTGTTTTCATTCTTTTCCATTTATTTGCAGGGGTTGTTCAAAGGGAATATGTCATAGTATTGTAATTCTGGCTTCAAAGTTTAGCTTACTTCAAAAATTGTCATTAGTAAGTCTTGTGTGTCTCAAAGAATTTGTTTTTGAGTCCATAAAATTAAGGGCTATTCTGAATGCTACTAATTCTGCTCGATTTAATTAGGGTGTACACAACAACAGAATGTATCTGAAGTCACCTATTTTGTATTTGATGCTGTTTTCCTGCTTACAGATACTCTTCTATTACCATATGTATGGAGCTCACATTGGATCATTGATTGTCTACCAGAGGACTGTGGCAAAGCATGAAAAAATTCTCCTTGCTCTTACTGGAAACCAGGGTAATTTCTGGCAGCGCAAAGCATTGACCCTGGCTGGAGATAGAGATGAAGATTTCCAAGTTGTCTTTGAAGGGGTAGCTGGAAGAGGTCCCAAAGATGGCATAGCACTTGATGACCTCACATTTTCCAGGGAGTGCTTACCATCCCAGGAGTTTTTACCAGCAGAGCTCACAGCAGTGCCTCCCAGAGGTATGTTCTTTCTATGGGTAAACTGTTTGCAAGTGTGTAAAGAATGAATGGAAGCACTGCTTTCATTCCCTTGTCTCTCCTTCAGAAGAGAAATAGAATACACATCTTGCTAAAGAAATGCTGAAATTAACATGCTTTTAAGAAGCTTTTTGAAATTCTTGTAAAATTATTTTATAAGGTAATTGTTTGAGTACTAAGTCAGAATTTGTGAATCTGCAAGACTTCCTGTCCAGCCATGTATAATTAGATAATACCTTGTTTAATTCACTGGGATTTGTTTACTAATAGTTGTAAAATATGTTTACAGTAAAAGAAAGAACTGAGTGCGACAGAGTCAGCATAGATAGATTGTAATAAAGCCAGAAGGCTTTAATGTTTTTTGGCAAGTAGGAATTCCTACCGATACTCTTTAGGCATAATAACCATCTTCTTCCCATGTGGTGTGGTGCCAGTAATGGTGCAAATACTTGCACTATCCTCACTTACTGTAGAAGGGAAATAAGGGTTGGAGAACTTTTGCCAAAACCATCAAAATCTGGTAGGTTGGAACCCAATAACCCCAAGTCAAGAGCTGCTCCTGAAAGCACTGGTATCGCTCATTACTTATATTTACTTGGGCAAAAATGATGAAAAAGAAACTCTGACAGAACAGGATAGATATCTTTCCTCCTTCCACATTTATCCACAGAAGTACTGAAATGTAAACCCCCAAAGTGAAATTTAGGAGATGCATTTCGTTCCAGGGCCTACTACAAATTGTATGGCTGCAGCAGGTCATTTTATCCCACTTCTCTGTATCTGATCCATAAAACATAGTTAATATTTCCAATGTCAAGGACTACTGGGAGAATGGATCATTAATTTATGTGAGCTACTTTGCTTTGTTACTGCTGCTAATGAGGAGTTTCCCTTTTAGGATATCATTGAGTGCTGCTCAGGTGCTGGGAAATAATACTGATAAGACTACATCAAACCCAAGAAATTACATTGTACTTTGTGCACAAGATAAGCAGGAAAGATATGGACAGACTTTTCCAGATAGATCTCTGATAAGTTGCCAGTTACAGTACATAATATTGACCTACTATTTATTGCAAACTAGATTGGTATTTTAAAGTTCAGTTTTATATAAATATTACCCCAAAAGAAACACTAGAGAGATTTCAAAATCCTTATTTTTGATATTCTCAGACTCTGTTCCCTTAATTTCAGGTGCAAGTCCTGGTGGTTATGGTAGGAATTTTAAAAAGGATATTCTAAAACACTTTTATGAAGTATATAATGAGAAAGCTATTAAAATTTCAGGAAAAAGGCACCAGAGACAGTTTTCTTCGTGTAGGTCATTTAAGATGTACTTTTTGAACTTTGTAGATTCACAACACTTTGAGATAGTGGTCTAAATTCATTCTTACAGTGATGAATTTATAGTTAATCTTTTAGTGAACCATCTTTTCTATATCAACAGTTTTCACATCTAGATAAGAGATTTACATAAGCCACTGAGTATTTCATCTTGCAGCTACTATTTACAGTGATACCTGTTCAGATCATTGCTTGAAACATAGGTTAAGAAAGCAGAGTATGAAGTCTATTCCTACCTACAGAACTGTTGAACAATGACAAAATGAATGTT
Source organism: Forpus xanthops (assembly GCA_032466535.1). Taxonomy (NCBI): domain Eukaryota; kingdom Metazoa; phylum Chordata; class Aves; order Psittaciformes; family Psittacidae; genus Forpus; species Forpus xanthops. The sequence continues at coordinate 5,256 of JASSUY010039605.1, read as the reverse complement.
GGAGGCAGTGAAAAGTGCTCTGTGAAGTAACTGTTAACTAGAGACAGCTAGAATGACCATGATGATCAACTGCAAAAATCTAGACTCCTAGACTTTTCTGCTTATATGCAGAGACAAAGAAGATTTTAATCAGAAGTGAAATACTTATATCCGTTACTCAAAATTTTTAAAGTTTCTGGAGATGAAGAGCATCATGCAGCGGACATCTGCTCCTTTCTTCATCTGGAGAGAATATTTGTGAAAAATGCTGAAATATTTTCTAAGGAAGAGATTTTGAGATCTATTCTTATAGCATAAAAATACAGAATAGATAGTGATGCATATTTTTATGTTTTATATATTTATATTTTTATAGTTTTATATGGTTTCCCTATTATATTTGGGCACATGTTTCCTTTACTTGGAAATTGCAAGAAATGTTTTCTTCATTTTAGATACTCAAAATGCCACAGTGAATAGTAACCATCATGTCTTCCTCCCCTTCTCTTCACCCAAATTAAGCTTGGTTAGTCAGCGTTGCTTTATTTCCCCACAATTTGAAGAGCTTTGAAATTTTTATGAGATACCAATCTCCAACTGATATTCAGCAAACTGAATAAACTGCATAAAAAGAGGAAAACCAAAACCTGATACAACTACTTTTAAGTCTTTTTTTTAACCAAAACAAAGCCAAATAGAAAAACAAACAAACAAACTCCAACAGAGTTCATTGTAATGAACTCAGCAAGGGAGTTTTTTCTGAATCTTATAAGCAGTATCACTTTGTAACAAATGTGTACTGAAGTGGTCTGTGGTTGTTATTTCTGCACATAAAGCGCTACAGCAATGTATGTAGTGTAAGGAATAAATAGAATAGCATTATTAAATGCTCCTATCTATGACAGAGATTCACTGTTCAGAAGTACTGTTCCCTGACTCTATGTGAACTTTGAAGATCTAACTTTTTTTTTTCTTCTGGACAAACTTGCAGCAATACTTAGAGGCTGAAAGCAAGCACTGGGCAACTAGAAAAGAAAAATTTGAAAGCATTGTCATTTTTTGTAGTCTGAAAGAATGCTACAGACTGTCCTCATGATGCTGCTTAGCAACAATGATACTGAACTGGAAAAAACACTGAAAGCAACTTTACATGCTGTGAGGAAGGAACAATAAACAGTTTATGCTGGTGCCTATCAGCTCTTCACTTTATGAATAGCAGTGTATTGAGGAACACTGGGGTTTGCTCATGTCCTGCAAAGGAATTGTGTGAAGGAAGAGGCAAAAACAGTTCTGTTCTAACAGTATTGTTTATGTTTTTTGCTGTGTCTATCCAGTGTGGCCAGATTCTCAAGTTAGATTCTGCCCTGTATAAGGGGCTGCCTGTATCCACATTGATCCAGGAATTATATGGCCCCCCAAGAATGTTCACAGATTAAGATACTCACTGACTATGCCTGCAAAATGTGAGAACATTGGCATGGGTAGTATTTTATATGTATATTTTTTTTTTACAAAAGAGACTTCATGGATTTGACAGTAACTTCCATGATCTCCAAATTTGCTTGTCCTCTATCTACTTCCCTCTCTTCTTTCCTGAAGTGTTTTACTGGCTATAAAAATGGACGACCCCTGCTTCAGAATTTCTGCTCATGTCTCCATACCACTTATCTGGGAATACAACAGCTGCCAAGGGCTGCCTCATCAGATTATCAGGCTACAAGGGAGGAAAGTTTTTCCCAGAGACAAAAGAACTGGTGACTGTTGACTTCAGTTTTGTAGAGTAGACAAGTGCTATTTCCAACAAGTTAAAAGAGATTCATTGAAGTGTTATGTGTGTCTTTAAGAACAGAGGAATATTTACAGGTGGCAACATGAAGGTCAGTTTCACTTATCCTATCTTCAGGATAAGATGCTGAGCAAGAACCAAAAGAGGACAGGCATATATGATGCTTCCCCCTAAAGTTCCTAATACTACCTTATGAACCAAATGTGGTTTTGCATATGTAGTAAATGTTTAGTCTATTTGTCTTCTGTATACAGAGCCTAGTTTCAATGGGGACACATTCAAAAGTCTAGCCTCCTCCTCATTTTTGGCAGCAGTTGTGTAGGACTGCCACTTCCTGAGAAAGAGATTCTGTTTTCACAGTCTCCTATTTGATAATATCTTCTACTGAAAATGGTGATGAGCAACAGACAAACCCATCTTCTATGAGATTGTCCTTAAGCAACATTACACACTGAAGGAGCTCCAATTTACTTCTTATATGGAAACTATTCCATATGTTTTCCTTTCTCTGACTACTATAATCTTTTGAGATTGTAAAATCAGGTTTATATAGGGTATTTAGGAACTGAGTAAACAGTGGAATAATACTGCAACAGAATTATTATTTTTCTCTTTGCTCTGTTTCATGGTAAATGCTAATGTCTTGTTTGCTTTGCCTGTTTTTAGCACAGTACTCTGCTATGTTACTTGGTAGTAGCAGTAGTGACTTGAGCTCCTCACTCATATGTGAAGACAGATTGTGCTAATCTGTGTAACTCGATTAATATTGCATTTCATTGCCAGTCATTCACGAAGCAATTCATTTGCTTAACTGTGATTGTTTAGTTTCATCGCAGTCATGCAAGTTATCTGACACACCTGCCTGGGGCTGGCAGCTATATTTTAGGGATGATAGGAAAGTCATATCTGTCCTACAGTACAGAGTGAAATATAGGTATCCTGAAACTACTATTAAACTTACTGCTGTGCCTGCTAGGTAAAAATAATTGATTGGACTCCCAATAGCAGTCATGTCGTGCGATGCCTGACCCTCAAATCCAGACACAAAATTAGTATTTGTGTGAGTAGATCCAGACCTACATCACTTCTTCCCCTAGTTTTTAGTGCTGAGCATGACCTATGGTATATGATGTCCCTTTGGTCATTTGGGGTCAGCTATCCTGGCTATGACACTTTCCAACTTTTTGTGCACCAGCCAGCTCACTGGTGGAACAGCATGAAATGCAGAAAAGCCCTTGGTGCTATGTGAGCACTGCTTGGCAATTACTAAAACTTCCCTACGGTATCAACACTGTTTTCATCACAAATCCAAAACATATCATGATACAAGGTACTGGATTCCCAGGGTGTGACCCCAGCATGGTCTTGGGACTTGCTACTTCTTTGTAGCATTGAGCACCACCCCTTGTCTGGTCTTCCCTGGCCCATTCTGGCTGGGTTCTTTCTTGCACTGTTCTATTTCCAGCTTTCCCTGCGTGCAACACCAGCACCAGACAGACACAAAAGCACTTTTCATGTATTCCAGGTGAGGAAGTACAGCAGCTAAGCAAGTGCTGGAAGTCAGTAGTGTGCTTGTTATCAGCACAGCGTCATGCTTTGGGAAATAGTTCACAGTATCAGGCTTCTCGTCCTTCTTGAATGTTTCTGCTTAGTTCGGTCTGATGCTCATTTTTCATGTTCTCTTCAGGAGACAGGGACTTCTTGGCCTGTCTTCCTGCTGCTGATTTTTGTAGCTCTGTGGTTTTCTTTTCCCAAACTGCAAGTGATGTTTTTTTCAAGCAAAGCTGAAGAATATATTATCCTGCTCCTGGCTACACATGTGCATTGTGTTGATAATTGTGAGCACCAGCTCTGAAGCTAGTAAAAAAAGTAACCAACCCAAAATAAAACAAAAAGCACAGAAACAAAAAAATTACCGAAAAAATACTACCCATAAAATAACTTATAGTAAGAGAATCAAAATCAAATGTAAAAAAAAATAACATCTTGTTTCCACTTGTAAGCTTTGTGATTTGTGCTCTTGAAAGTATTTTTGGAACTGATACCCCCTGGTATTGCAGGACAATAACAGTCTCATTATTCGGCTCAGGATGAGAGCAGGGAATGGAATGGAAGAGGATGGAATGGAATGGAATGCAATGGAATAAAATGTGCAGAAAGGAATGGAACAGAATGGACTACATTAGACTAGAATAGACATGGAATAGGGTATACTATGTTATGCCTACAACTCTGCACGAAAACTAATGTGTCCACCTACAAGGGGAATGGCTTCTAGCTGACAGAAGATAGTTAGATTAGACACTGGGGAGGAAGAAATTCTTTACTGTCAAAGACACTGGGACAGGTTGTCCAGAGAAGCTGTGGCTGCCTCATCCCTGACTGTGTTCAAGGCCAGGTTGGACAGGGCTTTGAACAACCTGGTATAGTGAAAGATGTTCCTGCCCATTGCAGGGGGCTGGAACTAGATGATCTTTAAGGTCCCTTCCAGCCCAAACCATTCTATGATTCTTAATTAGTACATGAGTAGAAACAGCCTCTCAGATGTATCTAGGATGAAATTCTATGCAAGTGGCGATTTTTATTTTCACCTATACAATAATATGAATATGGTTGTAGTCTAAACTTTTGAAAATAATAAATTGACATGTTAATTTTTTTTTTCTCCTTTCTGGCACAAGATACAATTATTCCATACTTTTCAGGAAAATGGTGGAAATACTGTGGAATATGTATATTGGTTTGGTAGCTGGACATAAAGGTAATAGTAGTCATCCACGCAGGTGACTTGAATTTGACTTCTCTATGTATTGTCCAGATGCTATGAAGAGAATTACCCTTATCGTCAGTGAATAAGACAAAATAGATAGCCTAGATTTTCATATTGTACTTTCTGATTCTATGAAGCATTCTCCAGCTAAATTTGAAGTCAGTGTAATTAAAGTCGTTGTCAGAGCAGAGCCTGGATTGGGTCCATAACCGATTAAAATTCTAGAAACTGGACAACAAAACATGATTAATGTCATCTAAATTTCTTGGAGGTAGGGCAGTATGAGTACCTGTTTTGTGAAACTCCCACAAAACATTTTAATGTCTCTAAAACTTTCCTTAGCTCTTGAGTCTCCACAGACTGGCTTCTGAGAAAGGTGTCACAGAGCAGACATCCAAGTAACTATCATGTCAGCAGAAATGAATTTTCAGTGCTGGTAGCTTGTGAGGTATTTATGCCTTCATTCATAGTATGAACTGGTGATTCCTTTGGTAATGCACTGTCATGGGTTCAGCAGCAGCAGTCATTTTTCTTTTAGTAGCAGCTGATGAGCACTGTTTTGGATTTTCGGCTTGGAAACAGTGCTGATAGCACCAGTGTTTATAGTTATGGCTTGGAGCGTTTAGGCTGGCCAAGGACTTTCTAGTTTCATGCTCTGCCAGGGAGGAGGGGAGCCTGGAAGAAGCTGGGAGGAAGCAGAGACAGGGCACCTGACCCAAAC
>JASSUY010039604.1:0-29192 GCA_032466535.1 Forpus xanthops | reverse complement strand
CCACCCTTACAGTAAAGAACTTCCTCCTTATATCCAATCTAAACTTCCCCTGTTTAAGTTTGAACCCATTACCCTTTGTCCTGTCACTACAGTCCCTAAACTTGATGCATAAGCACCCGAAGTCTTTGCATTCTTTGTTACAGGACCACATGATTTTAACATCTTGTTTTCGGTTTTTTTCTGGTTGGTTATCTAGGAAACCTTAGGTCATTTTTCAGCATAGTATATCCCTGCCTTTTAAGTATGGTCTGAACCCTTGGCTCCTAGATGGCAGACTTACATTGGTCTGAATTGAAATACACTTCCTATTAAATGAGTCACTCTTAACAAAATACTCACAATGGTCAGGGTATCTAAGACAATGCCTCTCTCTTAGCCTGCAGATTCTTATCCGTAATGAAACTGAATGGGTTGGAGATGAGTTCTAATGTTATTTTAGCAACTTCTTAAATTCATTTCACTATGTTTAAATAAACGCTAAACTTCATTTCCCATCCTTCAAATGATGTAATCAGACTGTCGAGTCTGCGACTTGTTTTGATAGTAGATAGCCTTGATTATTATTAATGCAAATGGTTTAATATCCCCCCGAGTCACAGCCAACCTGCATGAAAAGAGACGTTCCTTGGCTATAATGTCAGGAAAGCAAACAGAGCTGGCCTCCTTGTTGTTAATTTGGAAAATAAAAGGTTTGCAGCAGGCCACAAGTTTCTCATTTGTACCCCAAGCAACGTTTGAATGCTACATTTCTTTTCTTTTTATAGAAGTGTAAGCATGATCTGTTAAAACTGCACTCCAACTTCCCTTGAAACATATTTATCTTGTGAGGAAGGCTTTTTCATCATAAAAATATTATCCAGAGGAAGCAGAGTTACATGCACTCAACAAATTTACAAGGTGATATTGTTAACATAGATTTTACTAGCAGAGGTCTTGCCAAGGGCCATACCTTTCCTCACCGATTACATGATTTTCTCTTTGTTTGCTCAGCACACTCCAGTCTGTTCTTCCTTCTGGTTTCTCCATAGCCCATTTCTTGTGCTGTTGGTCCACTGTGTAGGCTCCCATTCCAGGCAATATAAAGCCCTGTGCTAAGTGCTTTCCAGCACTATGAAGTGACAGCCCATGCTGACATCTGTGTCTAGAGGGATGTAAGTCTCTGTTTTTCCTCCTCAGTGCATCCTGTTTCTGCACAGCTAGAGTTTTCAGAATAAAAGCCCATATTTACTCATTCTGTAAATAGTCCTTGGCCTAAGGCACAGAGGACGGTTCTTGCGATGATGCATTAGAGTTTCCAGAAGACCAGGATAGACACCATGGCTGTTCATCACTTCTCTTACTTACGGTGTGGCAGAATTCTTTTTGGAGGGATAGGATTGGAGAGTTTGCATATGCTGTAGGATACATAGATGCAGCAGGACATATAGGAAGTGTACAAAGGGGTTAAGTGCTTGCTGGCTTTAGGGAATCACACATGGAGAAGACCACCACTTGTTTGGAGCAGAGAGCCTGAAGCATCATTTGTGTAAACGTGACAATAAGACTGAATCGTTTGTTTCACATCGAACAGGGAGATGTTCACAGCGGCTCTGCTAGGTTGGCATGGGTGCTGTTACCTTATCAGACTCTAATTGCTTAATCATTATTCCTTGTTTAGGGGCTAACGAAATCCATACAGATAGAATGCTTTGATGTCAGTATGGAAATGACTATGTCCTATCCGTCTTATAGAATAATTTTATCTTTTTTTATGTCCTATAAAATAATTTTAGAAGATTCGCGTAATTTATTATTCAGTTCTTACTATTTTTCCATACCTCACCATTTCTCTCTTTCCTTTCTCATGCGTTCTGTTCCATGTCTTTCATTGGAAAGAAGCACTTCAATACATTACATGCATTATCCAGCACCTCCACCAAGAACAAAAAGAAGGCTAAGTGCTAAAAGAGGGAAGATGCATATAAAAGGAGATCAGCATATTTCTATATTATAATTAAAGCTATTATAATATTTCTGTATGCAACATCGATGTTCTGTATCATTTGCAGCAGCTGCAAGTCAGAAGAAAACTTGAGGTTTTACTTAGAGTCTTCCAGGAAACAGCAGCCTCTCAAGACCATAAATACCTTATTTCCATCAACATGATTTCTTCTGCACTCAGGCTTTTCCTCAATTGTATAAATAAGGATCAGTGTTGAGAAAGGCTGTGTACCTGCAGTAGTCATTGACTCCTGTTGAACCAAGAGCCCTTAGGTCCTTACAGGTTTCAGTTGCTCACTGATCATTAAGCTGATAACAACTGCCTCTTTTTAGACTTGGCTATTTTTCTTGTAGTGCTGACACTCCAGACAAAAAAAAGGAAAAAAAAAAAAAAAGCCAAACCAATGGAAAAAAAAAAAGACACAAATAAGAGAGAATGAGAGAAAAATAAGGAAAATTAATTTCAATGGAAAGAAATACCAGAATGGGTTTCCTTATGATGACTCCTTGCCATTCATAGCTTAAATATTGGTAGTGGTTTGGGTAGGAGTATTGAAACAATGTGCAATGAAGAGGCAAAACATGAGAACTGGCATGGCACTTTTTCGCTGAACAGGTTAGAACTCTGTATCGTGTCAATTCCTAATACTTTTTCCATGAGTGGTTGGCTGAAAGTCATCAAAAAGCATATTCTGTTCCGTGGGATTGTTCCATTTTGTCCTCATCCTTTTACCTGTTATAAATTCTGACGCTTTCAGAAAGTTTGCTTCTATTTTTTACCTTCTAATTCTACCTCATTTCAACCCTGTGTGGAGTCTAAATTTTCCTTTTCCTCTTCTTTTTCACACATTTTGAACATTTGCCATTCATTTGCATATCTTTGTCCTTCATCAAGATCCCACTGAAACCTCTGCAAAACCTCCCATAAAAGTCACAAAGAGCCAACACAGCACCTTAGTCATCACTTTCCCAAGTTATTCAGAGGCTGTTTCCTCCCAGATCAGTCCTCCTACCTCTTTAATTGTTTGAGTTGATGCCTCTGAAGTGCCTCCAGCTCTTTCTGATAATGAGGTGTTTCAAGTGAACACCTCTCCAGATGTTGTGTCACTGGCACTAGGCACAAAGGGGAGGTTGTTACCACCTTACGCAGAAGCATGGTGGCGATTCTGTTAATGCACTCTGGAATAAAGTTTTAATGGTTTCTTTTTAGGGTTGGGGGTTTGTTTGATCTTTTTCCTTCCTGTTACGTATCAACTGCAAATTTAGGTCTGATTTACAGGTTAGAAATGAGCAAATGACTTGAGCACATTTTCACCAGCTGTAACCTCCCTTATGTGGTGGTGATATTTCATCCCAGTGTTGGTTGTTTCCCTTCAAATTGTCACTTGTGCTGCTGTTTTAGAACTGCAGGTTGCCCTCAGCTTTCTGGTCAGCATTTTGAGGCTCTGGCTGAAGCACTTAACATGAAGACTGCAGTTTTTTGCCCCATGGTGATGTTTGTATCTGCTTGTCTGCTTTTTCACTAATGCTTGATCTAGGTGACGAGTACAGATCAACTTTGAAGTAAATACTTCAGAAGTTTTAAAACCAAAAAGGAACATTAAGCTCAGAGAATCTTACATTCTATGCGAAAAGGCCATGGAGTTTAACAGGTAACTCCCATCTCCTGGTTTAACTGAAATATGTATTTTAGAAAGTCATGTCTGAGATTTGCAGTGATAGGCAGGCTGCCTAATCTCTAGATAGGTTACTCCAATGACTAATAGCCCTTACTGCACCAAAAAAGAGAAAAGAAGGAAATACACAGCATATCCAGAGTCAATTAATTCAGCTTTAGAGTCCAGTCATTAGATCTTTTTTCTTGATCTTTCAGATTGCTATAATAAATCTTTTACCCATGTAAGCAACTGTACTTGCAAAGAAGATGACAAACTCAGGGGCTTAGATATATTGTCTACAGATGTGCACTAAGCAGTAAAAAGAAGATTTAAGCTGAGGGGAAAAAATAAATATTAAATTGTTGATCTGTTTGTGGAAAATGCATTTTCCCCATAAGAGTATTAAAAAGAGGGTATAAATTGCTCATCATAAATAACTGGAGAAAGCTGACTAACGTCCCATATTTCCTTTAGCATTTGTCTTCCCCCTCCTTTTGGAAGATATTACTGCAAAACCTGGGAGGCTCTTCTTCGGTGGGATTTTTGTTACTTTCCCCCCAGATATAATTTGATTCAATGATGACTTCACAATGAAAGTGGTTTTGTTCTGAAAAGAAACTGTAAAAGAGAAAAGGAAATCAAACGTTACTTTCTGCTCACATAAACTAATAGCATCAATGAGAAATAAATTTAAATAGAAAGTAATTCATAAGTACAGCAGGGGTCTGGTTTTCTGTCACTGTGGAATGTAATTAAAATAGAGCTTCCATAGATATAAATTGGGAGTAATTGGAATTTTCCATCTGTTCCTTCATCCATTTCTGAGTGTTTCCAGAGCTGGGGAACTAGTTTCTTCCAAGACAACTGTTTCTTCACTAAAGCAAGCTGCCCAAGCAGTGGCCATTTCAATTCCATTGCAAGCTATACAAAAGTTATCATTTCCCTTGAGATGGATCGTCAGGGTAGGTCCTCCATGCAGTAAATGGGGAGAGTGTGTATTGAGTGTGTTTCCTTATAGAATATAGTTTCACAGTTTATTCTAGCTCTATAAAACCCTCATATTTTGGTAAACAGCAGATCTGTCAGCCTTCAGACTCCATGCCAGCATCCTGTGCACAGTCTGCCAAGAAGCAAATGATGGTTTGAAGACCAGCAAAGTGACACAGAGCTGATCCAACTTTGTGATTTCTTTAAGCAGGAGGGAAGATTACTTTGTGTTCCCATTTGTAATAGCTCAAAAACATCACCTAAACCTCTGTGTGGAAACATAAATGTGTGCTCTTCTAATCAGAATGGTCTAACTAGTTATGAGCTTCCTGCCCATGGCAGGGGGGTTGGAACTAGATGATCTTAAGGTCCTTTCCAACCCAAACTATTCTGTGATTCTATGATTCCATTTGTCCACTGGATAAAGAGAACAATGGTGAGCACCCTGTCATTAAGAGCCCAGAAAAGAAACCACAATAGGACCAATGAGCAGAAGACAAACTCATCAGGAACTCAGGGAGAGGATGAGGATTGCTGGAGAGGCTGGCAGTACAAAAGGTATTGAGATCATTCACAAAGCATTAAAAAACACAGCTCTAGTGCTATAATTAGATTAGGTGTCTGTGGTTTAGGAAGACCCACAATGAGTCATTATCAATCCTTAGATAAAGCTACATTCAGTTGATCCCATCACGTTTTCCACCTTTCACTAGACCATGCAATTAGCCAGGGACAAAGTACCTGGAAAGTGACTTTGATGAAAGCCTGTTATGGAAATTCTTAATGGGTGGGATTTAAACACAAGGGATTATAAGCATTTAGGAACAGCTCACCTGTAAATCCTGATAATTTCCTTTTCTGTGAGTTTCCAGTGTAATATTTGCACAACCTGATTATAAATTTTGAAGAAATAGCTTATAACTGTAGTTAAAATTCAGCTTTAAAGCAGTTAAACAGCCTCCTTATTAGCATTAGAACTATAGTCAAAACACATTATACTTGGCTAATAAATTTATTTTTTATGTAATGGAAATGCCATCAAAGCATAGTTAATCTGATTGAAATAGATTATAATTGGAGCTCTTGTGCACAAGGAATGAAAATGATTCTTTATTGTTGCAGACTGACAATGCAGCATTTGTTACTCCTTCCTCACTACCCTTCGGAATGGCAGCTGTAATATTAGTGTGCGCATCTTGTAAGCTGTGCGTGTAATATTGCTATGTCTCTGAGCAGGGACCTCAGCAGGGAAATGTGTTGATCTGGATGTATTTCATCACACTTTCACCCTTTTCATTTAGAGGTGCATGTACTTGAGACGCAGTTGTGCATAAGCATTTGCCTGCACTTCTGGCTATGTATGTTAGTGTAGGTGGTGTGAAAGTGGGTTGCAGAGGAAAATCTCAGATCCTCTTTACAGTGTTAAAGTGATCCCAGTGAGGTGAAGTCCCCAGTGACTGGGAAAAGGAAAACACTGCACCCATTTCTAAACAGGATAGAAAGGAAGGCCTTGGGAACTATCGACCTATCAGCCTCACTTCGCCTGAGCTGACCATGGAAAAGATCCTCCTTGAATCTAGGCTAAGGCACGTGAAGGACAGGAAGATGATTAAAGACAGCCAGCATAGTTTCACCAAGTATGTATTAACCATACTTATCAGACTTAATGACTGCTCACCTAAATAGCTAAAGTAACTTAAGAGTTTATATGTACAACTTACCTCTCTTACAAACACAGCATGGTAAAGGGATGTTCATGTCATGGAGGTTTCAGAGTCTTTCCATTATTTGCAGGGCAACGGGGAAGCATCCACACACTGCAGTAGTAGCACAGGTTCACTATTACACTGACTAGTAGACTTACTGCAAAGAGCAAGGGCTAACTCCCTGCTAACAGGGGATTTTTTACCTAAGAGCATGTGTATGAGGGCAGGAGAGTGTGTGTGTGCCATCAACCACATGGCCTGCGGTCCTGTGTGCAGTCCTGTCCCTGCTGTAGAACTTCTATAGCAGGTAGGTACCTAGACAGGTAACAGCAAGAGGAAATCCAAGGCAAAAAGCAAAGGGTGGGTGTCCCCATTCAGGACACAAACCATGCTCATCACCATGGTACCTAGACACGTCGTCAAGGAAACAATGTTAGGACCTTTCTAGCAACAACTATGTTTAGTGACACTTGCAGTGTCACTAATATAACTCTTCCCGTTGTGTGTGTATGAGACGTGGGAAGGAAGAGAAGGAACGCAGTGAAGAGTGATTCTCTTCTTTCTTTTTTTTCTTGCTTCCCTATTTTCTTTCTTTCTTTTCCCTAAACCAAAACAAATGAGCAAATTCACTTTACCCACTCATAAACCCAATTGGTGCTGTAAACAAAGGGAAAGCAGGATATTAATAAAGTGTAACTCAGCTGAGAGCTCAGGGAGCATCCCCTGTAAGTCTGTCTGATTTCTGTCATGTATTCCAAATTTACAATATGGCAATTTCTCATTGCTTATGAACCATTAAAATTTGAAGCACAGTAAGCAGCTAATGTAATTTTGCCTGCAAGTGGTATGATATCTTGGATCTGCAGGGAGATCAGCATACTCGTGTCTTATCATTGCCTTCTGTGGTAGGTAAAAGTGCCCAGTGATACTGGGCTCAGGCCCAGTGTGAGTTAATTGAAGTTTATTACTGACAACCTGGGGCTCAGTTGCACTTATCTGCAAGTTCTCATTTAGCTTGAATCATCACAGTATCAGAGCATCTTCCAAAAAACATGTTAAGCAATCAGATTAGTACCCAACACATCTGGTTTTATCTCTCTTCTCTTTTTTTCTCCCCAAGAGTAGTACAGGGCAAAACAGTACTTTATTCAGAAAGATGACATTGCTACCAAAATCAAGAATACATCCCAATCCAGCCTGGCAGAGTGTTATTAATGACTCAAAGTCAAACACTGAAAAGCATAGAAAACCCAATATGAAGGTTGCCTGTGAGACATTCGTTGTCTCTTTTATTTAGTATTCATTAAATACATAGGCTTTATTGGTAGGGGGTGTATTTATTGACTCCTGATTTTGCGCAATAGTTGAAGAGTGCTCAAATTCCTTTATCTTTATGATTTCTTACATGTGTAAATAATTATAATAAACAGATTATACAAGTACATATAAAGTTCACCTTTTTGTGGATTATTGACTAGAAGTGAAGAAATTAATTTGCCTATGTTCTTTTCTGTGGTGTTCAGCAGTTTTGTCCCTTTGTCATTGAGGGAAGATAGTTGACTGGTCTTTATATCCTTCTGTAAGGTAAGGTGTTAGCTGCCATTTTCCCACCTAGTGCCTGGTGCCTCCAACCATAATGCCATATATTATGGTCCATATTCACTCTATCTACCCTTGCCAGACCCTGCTTGCTGTTGTCCCAGCCCCATCAGATCCCTGTTGCACTTTTATACTTTACTTCGTTTGGTTTTGGCTTTTTCCCATTCTTCATTTCAACCTCACAGTTTTGATAATGGCATAGGGTCAAGATCAACATAGATCCTGAACTCAACCTGGAGCAACTGAGAGTAATTGTTACAAAGGAAAGCAAGTGTTTTATACTAAAAGTCTATATATCTTTATACTTTTATACTTAGCCAATTTATTCCAATGTTATGTTGAAAATCTGGTCAGTGCTAGGAGATGTGTAAGGAAAGGACATGTTTAGCATGATTCTTTGGGCAGAACATGGTTTGCAATAACCTAAAGTGATATACAGAGACCAGCAGCACTGGAGCTGAATACCTGCTAGAATGTGTTGAATGCTTTGAGTTACTGCTCTTGACTTCAGTTAATGCAGTATTAAGCTTTGATTGTCTTCAGCTTTCACAGACATATGTGAGAAGTGACTTGCAAGCTCTCATCATAGAGAATCCATTTCCAAATGCTATGTTGTTTCCTATAACCGATTTTACAGTGTGTTTTAACACCCTTATTAAATTATTTTCTTCCCAAGAAAGTACTTTACTGCTCATTCAGTGCCTGGAATTGATTGCCAAATCAGTTTTGTTTTGTTTTGCTTCATTTTGTTTTCTTACTAGCTTAACCTATAGAGGAATAAAACCTGGGCAATGACAGAAAAAAGGACGATTAAAACAAAGGTCAAATCTTCCTTTCATTGGTAAAGGCAGAAAATATTGCATGAGCTTTAACTGAAGCAAAATGGATCTATGGAAGACTATACCAATCAAATCCTACCTCCAGCTTGTTCATGTATCCACAAGCTGCATAACTGAGCAAAGCAAGATGGCTCAAAAACTCATGAAAGCAAGTGCTCCACATGACTCCCTCCTGTTCCCAATGGTTGTCTTGTGTCTGCATGTCTTGCTGTAGGGCTGCAACCCATTCAGCTTGAAAGCCTGTGCTTACAGATAGATTAAATCCGAAACCCTTTGAAGTTCAATTATATCTCTAGAATACATTTAAAAGTCCTTCTTCCTGTTGGAAGGAGTTGGAGTGAATGAGTCTAGAAAAATTGTGTGGACATAAAGGCATCATGAGGAGTTTGAGAAAGAAAATGCACCAGCTCCAGCATGCAGAACTTCATAATGTACATTTGCTTTGCTCCTCAAAAGATAAATTTACCCTCACCTGGTTTCTGATTCTGTTGAACAGTAACAGCAAAGTAAACCTCCAGGGGAAGCTGTTCCTGCCTGTGATAGGGAGGATGGAATTAGTTGATCTTTAAGGTCTCTTCCAACCCAAACCATGTTAAGATTCTGTGAAACCCAGCCACTGCACAGCTGGGCATTGTTACTGGGGGTTGCTGAGCCCTGGTTTGGCCTTGGCCACAACCATGAACTGTCTGTGCCTGGGAGAAAGCTTGGCAGGAAGCTTCATCTTGGCTGTACTCCTGCCCCTTGGGCTTCCTGCAGCACAGAGCCCATACAATGCATGCTTCCCTGAAATATGTTTAACCTCCTATTGGATACAGGTCTGTCAGACAGCTGGTGAAGTAATAGGAGTCCTACACAGCCATGTGAGGCTGCGGCAAGAAGGATGCTGAAATGGAGTGGTGCAGTGGGTGTCAGCAAAACGAGTCTCATACATCCCTTTGATAAGCTAGTGCAGGTAGGAAGGTAAGGGAAACTTCAAATCTCTTTGAGGCCTTCGCTTTTCAGTGTCTCCATTTAAGCACCCCCACACGGTACTACTGTCTGTCTTGTCTAATTTAGAGCGTAAATTCTTCAGGGCAGGGACTGTCTCTCACTGTGTGTTTGCATGGTGAGGCCCTGATCCTGATTGGCAGCTCTGAGTACACTACAAATCTATTTTAATATAAGCCCAAATTGAAAATTCTGTATCTCTGAGCCTTAGGGGATGTGGGACTATATTCGAGAAAGCAGAAGCTCTGAAAAAATACTGAAAGGTCATTGCAGACAATGTGCTGAATATGAACTGCGAATGTGGAGCTAATGGCTAAGAGACAAGGCTGATTTTGCTCTTGGTCAAATGGAGGCAAGTTGAACAGGGCGATGGAGGCATCACTAATCATGTTTTAGGTTACTGAGGAGAGCTGGGGCTGACATGTGTCTCCATTTCTCATGTCTACCCTTGCAAAATGTTGTTGAGCAAAATAGGAAGGATTTCAGGAAGAGATAAAGGGTGATTTAAAGGCTGGAAATTTCACCAAACTTCAGACACTTAGATGAGACATCCAAGGGAAGGTCATAGTGGCCCTAAAATAGTGAAATAGATACCAGTGAGAGACAGACACCTTCAGGGCATATTCACATTTGAGGTTACTTACACTGCCTTCTGAGGTACCTTCGGTGATTAAAGAGGGATGTGCCACAAAGTAGGCAAGTAGGCACAGGTAGCTGCCTGAGTTTGGTAACATCAATCTTCCCACCTCAAGAAAGAATAATTTGACACTGAGTGTACTTAGCTTGTTGGAAAGAAGGTTAAGAGGAGACTTGCTGACACTGTGTAAGTACCTACACAGGAAGACTGTTTTCAATAGGATATGGCTCTTTCATCTCTCAGACAATGGTATAACAAGATCCACTGACTGGAAGTCAAAGCCAGACAGATTCAAACTAAAGATAACGTGTAAACTTTAGCAGCAAGAGTAATGACTCTTGGGAGCAATTTACAATGCAGGTGTTAGATTTTCCATGACTAGAAGGCTCTAAATCAAGACGTGATGTCTCTCTAAAAGATATGTTATACTTAGCCATTAGGTGTGATGCTACAGAATTGTTAGGTGAAACATAGAAGGTTACATCAGATGGTCATAAAAGCACCATCTACTGATAAAATGCACTAATCTAAATAATAATGCTAATCATAACAAATTGGTTTTGAATATGCTGTAACAGCTCAGTTGAAGTTGCCTGCACTTTTACGTCCCGATGCAAATGGACAACCAACATGGCTTTCTCGACACTCCAATGATGAGCAGGCATTCATGCCTCCCTACAGTGTTTACAGTCTAATCCGTCAACTCCTGAACTTACCATTTCTCAAAGTAAAGGCTGTAATATTGCCCATTCATATATATGTATGTGTGTATGCACACACATATGTCTAGGGTGTCTTATGGAGTTTGTTAAGAGTTGCATTTAGGCTTCTGACAGTGGCTTTTAGAATTGAGGTCCCTTTGGTCTGAAGGAATTACCTGTTTCCTAGGGATGCTGTAGTTCTCCTGGACTGCACTCTCTGCTCTTGATGGAGTGTGAGGGCAAACAGCTTTTAGAGCTGCAGTTAGTAAAACACCAAAGCTAAGGAATATGGTTTCCTGACCATGTTGTAGTTGATATTGCTAAAGGAAAGGCATATTCACAGGAATCACTTGCAATATTTTCCCCTCCTACTGCTGCAAGACCAAAGTTGCAGTTGATTTTCATTGTGCAGTGTTGTGGTTTAACCCCAGTCAGTAATTAAGCCTCACACAGCAGGTCGCTCGCTTACCCCAGTGGGGTAAGGGAGAGAATCAGGAGCCTAAAGGAGGAGAACCTTGGTCTCAGATAGACAATTTAATAGGTAATAAAAGCCATGCACACAAGCAAAGCAAAACAAGGGATTCTCCATTCTTCCCCCAGCTTTATATGTTGTGCATGATGCCATGTATTATGGAATATCCCTTGGGTCAGTTGGGATCAGCTGTCCCATCTTTGTCCCCTCCCAACCCCTTATGCACCCCCAGCCCACTCACTGTTAGGTTGGTGTGAGGAACAGAAGAGGCCGTCAAAGTGCATCTGTCTGTGATACGGGGGATTAAACTTCGTTTTGCTATGCATGCAGGACAGCTGTCAGTCATACATGCCTGAAAGGTGTGCAAGTTATTCAGACTGGAGGAAGCCACTGCCAGCTACGAAGTGAGAACAGGATTTCAAGTGCCAGGATACTCTGAATATTCATTATTGTGGTTTTGTTTTTTTAAGTAAATGATGAATTTGAGGAAAATTGAGCAAATAATTGCTGTCTGTGACAGCTGCAATTAATGTGCTAATAAGGTAAGGTTTCTGAAGCCCTTCTTTTCCAGTAACTAAGAGATTTCAGGTACTTACCCCACTACTGCATGTTGTCAGGGATCATTCTGAAGGAAAAAGAGTTACTTGAGGAGCGTGAATACTCTGAAAATGATAACTAAACCACAAAGAAAAGTTTCCTGGCAGTGTCTATTATTAATCCAAAAGGATGTTATTGCAGACAAGAAGGAAGTTCTTGTGGCTAATTCACTAACCTGGAGATGGGAGATGTGAACTTCATCAAAGCTTCTTAAACATATTCTTCTGACCTTGGTGAAGGAGCTCAACCTCTTACATCCCTCAGTTCCTGTGAAGAGCACTTGGTTTGTACTACCCTGCTTTGACATCTCTCTATTGTAAGCTCTGTTGCCCATCATTGCTATGAGGCTGTATGGTATCCATCCCCAGAGAGTCTCAATCTCAGGTGTTGCATATCATATATATGGAAAATTGTAGGAAAGGGTTCATTAATTCAAATGAAAGCTTAAAATCTATAACTAGAAGAAAATGTGCTTGAATTTATACTCCTGGAAAGAAAGGAGCTTTTCTTCATGGAGAGAGAGTGAAAACAATTAGCAGTCACCATAATTTTCATCCCTTCATCACAAAAGTACTTTGCAAAGCCTGGTAAGTACCATTAACCCCATTTTACAGATGGGTGGGAAGCAGCATCATGGGGCAGCAAAAGTGAGTGGCTCAAGGCCATATAGTAACTCAGCAGAAGTTATACAAATAGAAACCAGGTCTCCTGATGCCCAGCCTTATTCCTTGGCCCACACAGCTTCTACACAAGAGACCTGATCTGATTCCAACACCCGTGAATGCAGCACCCTGCTTTGCAACAGGCCTAAGCAGGTATATGGAATAAGTGAATGAGCCTTGCTTCTCCAGTGCTCACCATTCTTGTGCAATAATTACTCTGCAGACTTTTTTGTGAGCTTGATAAATGTTTTATTTACATGGAAACGTCTCAGCTAACACCCACAGTAAACACGAGGCGGTAGTCAAAACGTTGCTACATCTATTATCACAGAGAGTGGGCTGAAAGATCTGCCTGCATCTGCTGTGAGCAGGCCTTATTTTATTAGTACTGTGATACTTCACTATTCATATGGGAGATGAAGCATCCACTTTCACGTGATGGTGATCATGATTTAAGGGCTGCCACCCCCTGAGGCTGCTTATTTCTCTACTGTGTATTTGAAGTTATTTTTAAATTATGTTTGCAATTAGGAGTGTAAGGAAGGTGCTTATTGGTAGGGATGGTGCATAGTAAATCATGTGTTAGTGTTTGGCAGTAGTTTGGGAGGTGCTGTGAGTACCTGTCATGCAGGACCATCACACAGGCTTTGCTCTGCTGGAAACACAGTGTGATCATTATAATGGTGGGCAAGGAGCCGAAAGGCTGTTTCTAGACCTGGCTTTGCTGCCATGTCTGCATGAGTCACTTAATGGTGAGTTCACCTTGCTTAACTTCAGGTATTTCACCAAGCAGCCTGATTTTAAAGTCTCAGGTCTTGTCTGTAGATGATGGATTCTTAAGATCTCAGTCTCCCATTGGAGATGCTTGTCTATACTGCCTGACAAAAAAAGCCTTTGACATCACAGTTAATCTGTTCCATACAACTAGGTGATTTGTGCAATTCCAGCCTTCAGTGCTTTACTTTTTGACTGCACGGTGTAAGATTACTAGGTATCTTTAATGAAATGTAAGGATCATCAACCTCAAAGTTTCCTAAACTGAATACTCACAAACTGAGATCACTGGGACTTGATTTCTTTGGGATTTCCTCTCTGTTTTGTATATGTAAAATGGGTATAATGGCATTCTGTCTAATTCAGTGGAGACCTGTGACACAGGAGATCTGAAATCTGCATTACTGATATATTTGTTCTAACCCAGACTTATAGTCTGATTCATATCAGTAACATTTCTGTAGGATACCAGGGGAACCAGTAGTAGTTTTTTTATTAATAATGACCAATACCACATGCTCCAGAAGACCAAAGGACACTTAAGGTGTTTAGGATTAAAGGCATAGTGGTTTCCTGCACTGGAGAATGCCAGTAAGAAAAACAGAGGCACAGAAAGTTGCTGCAAAATGCAAGTCCGTGATACATTAAAAGTGCTATGGTAATATTAAGTAAAATGTTATCATTTGTTATTACAGCTGCAGAGTAATGTGGCCAATTTTTATAGCTGAACATGGCATCTTTTTCCTTCTTTTGCCTCGCTACAGCTTTCAGGGAGCTATAGCTGATCTACTGGCTGCGTATCTGTGTGACTGAGTATGTACGTGCATAAGTACAGGTAGTGATTTGCATGAAAGCAAGCACTGGAAGTCTTTATATTTAATGCAGGAAATATAGGGAGAGGCTGCTTTGTCAGCAGTCTCAAGTCCTGTGGAATTTAGCTATTCAGAATGATTTATAAACATATTCTCCAAGACAAAAATAACCCTATTCCTGAATAAAGTAATACCTAGTAGTGTGATAGCCTGGGGTGAGGATAAGGTGTAGGGATGGTCTGACATGATATGAAAAATTTCCCTATTAATGAGAAATCATCTGCATGACACATTCCAAGTCTGTCTGGTTTTTATTTGGGGATTATTTTGTTTCCACTGACTAATGCTTATCTATCTCACTCATTCTTGCTTTAACGTTATCAACACATCCCGTAGCTGTGCTGCTATTTCACAGAAAATACCTTCCTTTGTAAAATTTAAGTGCTTAAGAATGTTTTAATATTTTAATAGTGTGATATTTGAGTACTATTATTTACCTCAATAGTGATATGTTTGACTTGATACTTTGCTTGCCAGTTATGAATGCAGGTGATGTGGATGATCTTAAATTTGTCGGGAATAAAAGATTATAAGCAAAAGGGACAAAGGGGAAATGAAACAAAAACCACTGGATCAAGCTTCTGAACATTTTTAACAGTCATACACCAGTGTGTGATGTATGGGGAATAAGCCAGAGGAATCGTGAATCTTTATACATAATTAGAATAATGTCTTAATTGGCTTAACAGAAGTTAATTCACACAACCGGAATATTGATGTAAAAAGGTATGGCTTGTCCAGAGAGGGCAGTGGGAAAGAGATAGATGTTGCTTATAGATCAAGGCTTTATCATTTGTTTTGAGAGCAAGAATTCACTGTGGGATAGACTTTCTGAAACCATCTTGCTGATGTAGAAGGAAAGCCAGTGGGATGGGCTTATGACAGGCACAACTGAGAAGAATGCCCTGAATAGCTATTGGAATAATTCAGAGCCCAGAGGCTTTTGTCCTTGGAGTACATTGACACCAAATATCAGCCAAGACTGAAACACAAAAACAGCAAATTCTTGGGTTGCTCTGACAGTTGCCTTTTGCCCACAAAAGTTGGGATGATTGGAGTGAGGAGAAGCTCTTGTTCTCTTGTGACCAGTAGGTATGAATTAATAGAGAAAATAAAATGTGAAGACACTAAAAAGAGGGTGAGTACCCCGATTCCTGGGATGAATAAGAGACAATCATAAAGTAAAAGCAAAGAGAATTGAAAATAGGAGACATCGATGAATTCAGTGAATTGGTACTCATGGAAAGTAATTCTAGGGGGAAAGAGTTCCCAAAAGGAGACTGTGACAGCTCTACGGCTGAAGTGATCAAGTGGAAGGTGTAGGAAGCTTAGTAAGAGCTTGTTCAGTGTATGATCATCTCCATTCTATGAAATTTAGGGGGAAAATGACAGGGGAAGTGGAAGGTAGGTCACATCAGTGGGAAATAATATAAGCACAAGCCCATTGGGACAAAGAAAGGACAGACTGTTATGCAAAGGATCTATGGCAATATAAAAGCATATTGGGTAGGTGCATTAGTAATAATAAGAAGAGGAAGTACAGAGCATGAAGGAATAACCCATCAAAACATGTTTATTTTTTACTTGAATCAGTTAATTTATTCACCATGCGGTCCTGCAAACTGTTGTACTGGCACAAATGAGCGGTAAAGCAAAGAAAAGAGGGATGGCAAGGGAAAAGCAGGAGGAGGGGCTGGGAGCTGCCTAAAGCAATTCTGTCACTAAAGGAAATTTAAGTGCAGAGCCATTACTCAAAGGACAAAGAAAGAAAATAACTGATGATGAGGCAGAAGCATTTAATGCCTTTTTGCCTTAGTCTTCCCTAGAAAGATTAACCGCGATTGAATGACTAGCAAAATTAATACCAGGATTGAAAGAGTGAGAACCAACAGCGAAACAAGGAAGGAATGGTAAAGAATTCTTTAGAACAGTTAGATGTTTTGAAATCTGCAGAGTCTGATGTAGTTCCTCATGGAATATTTAAGAAATCAACAAAAGTACTCTCTTAATAGTTACCTTTGATAATTCTGGGGCTGGGATCAATTCCCAGTGTAAATCGTCTTCCTTGGCTTCAGTAAGTCTTTGAAAGGCTCTGAGAATTCAGTCTTTTAACAAAGCTAGACTTTGCAACAGAAGTGGATGTGTTAGAAGAACATTTTTGTTAGTGAGAAGGGTTTCCACATGAGGATTGGCAGTGGTTATGTCTTGGGACCTTCAAAGCTCATCCAATTCCACCCTCTGCCACAGGAAGGGACACCTTTCACTGGAGCAGGTTGCTCCGAGCCCTATCCAACCTGACCTTGAGCAATTCCAGGGATGGGGCAGCCACAGCTTCTCTGGGCACCCTGTGCCAGCACCTCAGCACCCTCACACAGAAGAACTTACTAATATCAAATCTTGTTTAAAGCCATTCCCCCAGTCCTGTCCCTGCAAAAAGTCTCTCTCCAGATTTCTTATTGTCCCCTTTAGGTACTGGAAGGAAAGCATCTGTGCTTCTTAGTACACACTAAGCAAGGAGATCTATCAAACGTATTAAAAATGATAGATTTGTAGAATTCAAACTAATCTTCTTACATACTCTGAAATAAGAAGGGCAAGTGTGAAGAGCCCACGGGGGAGCAATCGGCTGCACTATTACAGGGAACAGTTCTGCCTGTCTATGTCTGAAGAGCATAACAAGTTTGGGTTTAAATATCCAACAATATACTACAGTGAAAAAAAATCATATTGGGATGGGTATGTCAGGGACATGAATTACTCCTGATTATCACCTTAGCAGGCAGAACCTGGTTAGTTGGGCAAACCATACATTTGCATGAGCAGTAAAGAAGTCCATGAAGGAAAGTTGAAGAACTGGGATGTGTTCAGCCAAGAGAAAAGAGGACTTATAATTTCTTAATGAAAATATTGCTGCAAGGAGGACTTGAATCTATACTGTGCATGATCACTGTGGGCAATACAAGAAAACAAATATCTAGGTGAAAAAGTCTAGTTTAATAAAGCTTTGTAAGCTAAGTGTAGATAAGCAATGGACAATTTTTCTAAAAAGGTAAAGTATGATTCTAAAAGCTAAGTAAGCATATCTGTGGAATCGCAGAGGCATGGCTGAGACATGAGATGGATTAAATAGCATCTTATGTTTGGTTCCTTCCACTTCAATGCTCTATCAAACTGTAATTTGTATTATCTCTATTTAGAAGAGATTTTCAACCCCCACACAGAATTAGAAGAATTAAGAAAAGATACACCACACCAGACAGAGGGATCAGGTGCATCCTCAGCAAGTTTGCCAACAACAGCAAGTTATGTGATGTGATTGACATACTGGAGGGAAGGGGTGGGATCTAGAGGGACTTGAGTAAGGTTGAGGAGTGGACCTGTGCCAACCCCATGAAGGTCAACAGGGCCAAGTACAAGGTCCTACATGGGCCAGGGCAGTCCTCAGTATCAATACAGGCTGGGGATGAAGAGATTGAGAGCAGCCCAGAAAAGAATGACTTGGGGATATTGGTGGGCAAAAAGCTCCCCATGACCTGGCTTCAACGTACACTTGAGCACAGAAACCTGCCTGTGTGCTGGGCTGCACTTAGCATGAGCAGCAGGTCAGGCAGGGGATTCTGGCCGTCTGCTATGCTGTGGGGAGACCCCCCCTGCAGTCCTGATCCAGCTCTGGGGCAGTAGCACAAGAGGGACATGGAGGTGTTGGAGTGAGTCCAGAGGAGGCCATGCAGATGTTGCAACAGCTGGAGCTCTGCTTTGGAGCCAGTCTGAGAGAGCTGGGCTGGTTCAGCCTGGAGAAGACTCCTTAAGGGAGAGACCTTTCAGTACTTAAAGGGAGCCCGTAAGAAAGATGGGGACAACTTTGTAGTGGTGTCTATTGCAATAGGACAAGGGATAATGGTTTTCAACTAAAAGAGGGTAGATTTAGGTAGATATAAGCAAAAATTTTTTACAGTGAGGATGTTGAAACACTCACACAGGATGCCCAGTGAGGTGTTAAATGCCCCATCCTTGGAAGCAAACATTCTATATTACACTGTATTTTTCACTTTTTCATATCCAAGCCCCTTTAAAAGTGACAAGAATTACTGGGTATGGACAGAACAGAGAAGCAGTACACTCCCCAGCAAGTAAAACTGGATTAAAGTCTGGCCCAAAATGCAAGTCCCTTAAATCCTCAGGTACTTGAAGTCATCACTGCTTCTGACAGGATAAAAATATATCTCATAGTAATAGCTTGCTGGATTTTTCTCAAAGAGGAAAGGCTCTTCTAACGCATCCTGAGTCTGAAAAAGTGACTACGATGTGGAATGTGGGGTTTGGTATATGGTGCTTCAGGAGGATTCCTGAATAATGTCCAAACCATCCTTCATAAGAAACTTGGCAGTCCTGGTCCTAAACCTGACAGGGGGCCAAAAAGTTCATAAATGAATAATTAATGCCCTTCTTTTGACTACGTGGTATACTCTGCTGATTTGAGCCAAATCACTTGATCTGTTTTCTGTTGATAAAGTTTGCCTATCTCTAAGTAGCTGGATAGATTGGGATTTTGAGGGAGGCATTATATAGGTGAATACCTCTGCATTGCACAGCAACAAAACTGGGTTGAAATCCAGAATCATTTGAGCTAGGCAGTAAGAGACTCTCCTGGCAAATGCATTATGGCATGGAGTCCTCTTTGTCAGAAAGCACATATGCAGCCATTCACAGCATGTTAACAGGCAGGCATCCACAGTGCTACCTATCAGGAGAGCAACAGTGTGAATTCCACCTTCCTCAAGCCAACCTGGCTTGCCATCACCTATGCAAATGACATTGTTGAAAGATCATTGCCCCTCTGGATCCATACACAGTCCATCTGTCCAGTCTCAAAAAGCCAAGGCTCTATAAAGTGGAATATTTGTACCTGCAAGAATAAACGCTGAAGCTCTCACTATGGTCAGTGGAAAAGAATAAACTGTTGAAAGTTAAGGGATGCTCATTAAAAAGCCATTACATATGGGAAGTTCAGAATATTTCATTATGTGTATACCTACCATTTATGTGTATATTTATGTGTACATGTGTAACAGCTCTCACCATGAGGAAAGAAGGTGGAGCAAGTGGGAGATGTCTCTGATGAAGCCTATCTGCTGTACAAGACTGGGGGCAGAAAGACCTGTAAAACTTCAAAACAGTCCATCCTCAGGGAATTTCAATCCTGCTTCACTCAAAGGCTTCCACAAAGCAAAAAACTCTTCAGAAGTCTGAGTTAACTTACACATATCTGAGACAAGTATGACCCTCTGAATGATAGCACTATTGGCCCTGTTTAAAGCTCTGCTTTCAACATCGCTATTGAAAAGCAGGGTAACACGCTGCTCCTGTGGGACCATAGCAAATCCCAGGAGCTGGCAGCTCTCACAGCACACTGTAAGACTTCCTTTTTTTTTTAATGAAGTTCTGACCTATGATTAATTGGTTTAATTTTGCGTAACAAAGTTCAATTTATGCTTTACAGGCACCATTTGTATTTGAGTGTCTACTTCTGTAGTGGCGGATGCCACATAACTTTGAGTGAGTCTGGAAATGGTTTTCCTGTCCCCACAAAAAACCCATAGTGAAGTTAAACCAAGTTCTTTTTAGAAGAGGAAGGAAAAGACCATGTACATGTTGTTTCATTAGCCATGATTTTAGCGTGTGGTGTTCCTGACCATGGCAGAGGGGTGGAACTGGCTGATCTTAAGGTCCTTTCCAACTCAAACCATTCTATGATTCTATGATTTGATATTCAGAAAAGGCACTTTTGACATCAAGATCCTCCTGGATCTCCCAGAGGTATCTCCCTCACCCTTTGGTGCCCAAGCTCTTTGTGTGAATAAATATATGCTTATTAGAGCAAGGATTTCAGTACACAGATTTCTCATGTTTCAGATTAGTTTTTAACCATACAACTAAAGAGCTTGTCTCTTTCTTGGCCAACTGAGTATTTCATTATTTATAGAGCTGCAAGAGGACGTCATTGGTCATCAAGCAGCCAGGTCTTCTGGTGTGAATGACTCTGCTTCATAGCCACATAGCAGCAGCCAGATATTTTTTTTCTGACTCAAGTTTAGGCTGAGGGTGGTGTGTTTTTTTTGTGACTGGCACCAGATTTGACAAATTGCTATTTTGGCATGAAGGACAGAAAATGGGATTTCATCAGAAATTGCAGGCCAGCAGTTGTGTTCAGCAACCGGTCACCTGCAAATCCATGGCAACTATGAGTTTTCATTGTCAAAGTGTTATAATGTGGATTATCAGGAAGTACAGTGAACATATACAAAGCTCCCGATAGCCAAATCCTACTGCCCTGAGGCACTTAAGAATTGCTAGTCTAGAAAAACCTGAAGTGGATTGGATGTGGCAGGCTTCTGGTTCAGCCTCAGCCAGCTCTGTGAGCTAAATCCTCCTTACAAAAGAGTAGGGAGCTTGCTCTTTAATTGAGAAAAGCAGTTAGGAGATTATCACATCTCATAAATGGTTCAAATCCTCCCGTGGCAAGATGCTTGGGTGAAAATACATTTTATTTTTAGTGCATTGTTGCTGTGCTCCAGTAATAAAAAGAGAAGTGCAGGAAGGCAGTGATTTCAAGGGAGAACTGAGAGCTGCTATTCACACCATTACTGAATTCTTGTTCCTGGCCAAAACATGATCTGAAATGTGGTGGGTTTGCTGATTATTTATCTATTTATTTACTTGTCATGGGATTCTCAAAGCTTTTATTTTGCACAAAATGATTGACTTAGCACAGTTGACTGCAAAGTTTTGATTGCAGTCTTTGCATTGCATTAGCACCTAGAGATGTCAGTTGAGATCAGGACCGTATGTGCATACATGGTTATAGTGACAAACAAGGCTTGTCTGATGAGCTAATGATTTATTTCAGCCAACAATGAAAGAATATGTTTCTATACTACTTTTTAAGACAAGGAAACAGCTAGCCCAGGGTCACACAGAAGTCGTCATGATGGAGAGAAACTGAATCCGGGTTCCTGTAGCTAATTTGCAAGATGATTACTGTTTTCATCTCTGATTCATCAATGAGCAGCAAAGCTCATTGGGTTAGATAGAAAAGCAAGAGATAACTTTTTCCTTTCCTTTCCTTCTCTTCCCTTCCTTGTCCTTTTCCCTTCCCTGTCCTTTTCCCTTTCTCTTTCCCTTTTGCTTTCCCTTTCTCTTACCAGCAACAGGAATCATGGGATTATGGAAAGAGTCAAGGAATAACATTTTTGCTTTTGACTTCACTGAGGGGCAGAATTTCATATTAGGGCTTCTGAGGATTATTCCCTTTTCATGCAAGTCTCGTGTTCCCTGGGAATGTCCTGCAGCAGGAGCTGTTGCCTGCTTCAAGGAGAGGAAAGGGTTAACAGAGAAAGCTTAGTGGAGAGGATCTGACCTTGAGAGGGGTGATGCAAAGGCAAGCCTAGTCATAGCAGAAAGTTGGGCATGGCCAGTGTCAGTGCAGAAACTGAGGAAAGAAAGGAAAGGAGCCATGAGCCAGCAGCAGAATCTGAAGATGGGCTGCTGAGAGCACACAAGACAAACACGAGGAACAAAAAGCTCGTGAGATGGGCATCAGGAATGGAAAATTTAACCTTCAGAAACCTAGTGAGTCTGCAAGTGTCATCTGTGCCTTTCATCTCTTTCTACCCCTCTCCCTATGCAGGGACTGCAGCTTAACTGATAGTACCTTCTGCCTATAAGAGAGACGGGCCAAACATCCAATAAATCAAGGTATGCCAGCTATCCCAAAAGGTTCTCCATGGTTTCCACCTTTATTCCTAGTCTTACTTCATGGCAAAGCCACACCTTTACTAAAGACCCAATTAAGTACAATGTCTTGTCCTTGCCACAGACTTGGTCTAGGACCTTGAGAAGTCTCCTAACCAATTCATTTCTCTATTGCCATGTTTATAAATTAAGGACAATAATATTTATCTCTCTGATGACATGAATCTATGAAGTAGAATTCAACTGAGCTGGTTAGAGTGCAAGGTTTGTGACAGTTTAATTTTCACTCTGCATTCCTGAAGCCTTATACAGCTGTCTGTACGTCTGTTTATCAGTCCCCTTACTCAAAACTGAAATCACTGTTGAATTAATCACACCGGACAAGGGCTGGGAGTCTCCAAGAAAATATAATGAGATACTGCTGAGTTTCATGAAAATTAATTGGAGAGTAGGAGGAAAAGACTGAAATGAATACCATCCAAACCTGGAACAGCCCTCAGCTTAGACAGGCTGTGATAGGACTTTCTGTCTGCTTGGTCTAACACTGTAGGTACTGACCAGCCACTTATCCCATGTATATTACGGAACCAACCGTAGCATGTGGTGCCTTTTGCCAGCTGGTAATTGCTAGACTTAGAAGAGAGCCTGGAGGCATGGAGGGTACCAAGGGGAAATGATTATCTACAGGATATCTGCAGGCTTGGAAAGTGAGAGCTGAGATCATAGGGAAATCAGGAAGGAAGGAAAAAAATCGGGACTGTTGTCATGAAGGGAGCCTGTAGATAGAGTAGAGCAGAACCCCAGTTTGCAGGCTTTGTTAGTGCCCCTACTTGCAGAAATCCTTGTTAATTGTTATTAGAACATCTGTTTACTATTTTGAATGACTGATTTCAAAAGAGTTTGCAAAATGACAGGAAATGAAACAGGAATGCTAAACAATTTTGGCTTTGGTGACAGCCAACATTTATTTCTGAAAACACTCATTAGTAAAGGAAGCCTCCAAAAGACATTTCAGAAATGGGTATTTAACTGAAAAGCCCAAAATATGGGAATAAAAATCAGCTTCATCTTTGATGCTGACATTCAACAGACAACTTGGAACCCTGTAACAGCATAAATCTGAAAAACACAATAGCTGCTAGCAGGTCTGCAAGGAATGAAGCCACTGTAGCTGTGGGATCAGCTACTGATGATCCTGCTTTGGCAATGAAAGGTTTGGGATGTCAAACGTTCTGCGTGCTGCAACGCGTATTGCATGCTCAAGTGATGTTCAATCAGAAAGGAAAGATAATTGCCAGCAGCTTTATAACTGTACCACTCTCAGTATGGTGCCAAAAAAGACCAGCATTGATGTTGGCTTAAATAAGTCTACGTGCTCACTACTTTATGGTAAGTGGATAAGGAATGCCTGGCATGAAAGGTGAACAGTGTTAGAGATGAAGCTGGTGGTAGATGGTGCATAGGCTTAGTTTTCATGAACATAAACAATGTTTTATCTCCAATACCACAATTGGAGAAGGATTTTATGTGTGTGGTCTCATTAATCTTTTAACATCATTAATACAAGAACCTATAATTGATTTTTTAATGTGTGTAATAGCCATTTGCTTGATCTGGCAGACAGGTGATGACAATTCAGAGGTGCCAAACCAACTGAGCTACTAGGGATTTTGCTATGCTGGTCAGGTGCTACAGATTAAATTGAACATTAATAATCTCAACCTCTATGAAGAACTGAGCCTCCCATGCTTTGTTCAGGCACATCTCTATTTTAAGTTCCGATGTAGGTGTAACTGCAAGTTAACTTTATCTTTTCTACATTTCTACATAAAGAGCAAGGGAAGGGAGCAAGACCATGGTGCAAACACTCTCTGTCCATCCTTGGTTTCACTTTGAAGATGTAAGGAAACTGTCCTCTAAAACATGCATTTTGTTCTCCTTTAACCTCATGTCATGCCATTGACTGCTCCTCATGCAGTGCATAAATGTTTATTTCTGCTATAAAGCCACTTTTAGTGCTATGAATTTCAGTTTGGCCAGAACACATTTCCTTCTTTTTTCTTTTCCTTAATGAAGTAAATCAACCAACTTACTGCTTGTGTGAAGAGGTGGGTGTAGGTGCAATATATTTTACACAGTCAAACATGCAGACTAGCAAATTCCTAAATGTTGGTACCCTGCCTGTTTTCTGTGAAGTAAGGTGCCTGATCCGTATAATTTCCAATTATGAGTCAATAGGAGAGAAATGGCAGAGAAACAATCACTCTACTATCTATGCAAGAGGGAAAATTATGATTCAAAATCAGTAGGAATAGGTGGATTTTCTTTTATGTATTTAATGTTCCAATACATTGGAGATCTGGGCAACTCGCAAAGGTTTGATATAATGGAAATGAAAGGAAACCAGAATTTAGCCTGAAAGAGAAGTACTGTGTTCTGTTCCAAAGGAAGAATGGCTACTGCTCAATTTGTGTTCTAAATCTTTGATAGAATCATAAAATAAGAAGATAGCTTGGTTTAGAAGGGACCACCTTAAACCTCATCCAGTTCCAACCCCCTGCCACAGGCAGGGACACCTTTCATTAGAGCAGATTGCTCCAAACCCTGTCCAACCTGGCCTTGATCACTGCCAGGGATGGGGCAGCCACAGCTTCTTTGAGCACCCTGTGCCAGTGCCTCAGCACCCTCATAGTAAAGAATTTCCTCCCGGTGTCCAGTCTAACCCAACTCTCTTTTAGCTTAAAACCTTTGCCCCTCATTCTATTGCTATAAGCCCTGGTAAGAAGTCTCCCTCTATCCTTACAATCTCTCTTCAAGAACTGAAAGGCCATAGTAAGGTCTCCCCAGAGCCTTCTCTCCAAGCTGAACCACTTCAGCTCTCTCAACCTTTGTAGGAATTGTGCTCCAGCCCTCCACTAAACCATTTTCTGTTTTTATCAGCCTAACAAAGCCCCTGTGGATCCATAAGAGGTGCCTTACTTCTACTGCTCCAGGTTGTTCTTCCTACAGAGTTCACAGACCTTCCCATCTATTTAATGATCTTCACCTCTAGGTTTGCTTGATTCTTAAACTATTTCTGCTATTTCTCAGCTTCTTTTACCTTTTCACTCAAATTTTATCAGGGTCTCCCTGTCAAGGAAATTTATCTGAGGATGCCACCAAAAGAACAGAGACCTTCAGAGAAGTTCTCTTTCAAGCATCTCTCTTCTTCAAACATTTCTACGTTCTCCACACATTCAGAAAAATATTAATGGCTAAAATACCTTACAATTTTATCAAGATCTTTTTCCTTCCAGATCTTCACACAGCGAGTATCTACACAGACCCTGTATTTGCATGAACAAGTGCAAGGACAGGTCTTCCCACAGATTTTTCCATTCACCCCTGCCAAGCAATTCAGCACTGCCATGCCCCAGAGGGATCTGCATAAGAACTTCTGTGTCATTGGATCTTTTGCATCTATAAGCATTTCCATGCAGGAAAAGGCTGAGGTCTTTATAGTCTGTAAAGACTAGTATATGTAAAGTATATAGTCTATAGTATATAGTGTATATAGTCTATATAGTCCATAGGACTTTCCTCTCCCAGTGCTTATATACTGTTTCTTTTGAAGAGACAGCCTCCAGGACTATTATTCCAAGAAACTTCCAACATCTCCATTCATTTTATATGTTAATTAAACAGGAAATGGGGAAAATCAAGTAAAACAGCTAGAAATGCAATCCAAGGAGGCAAAGTGGAAAATTATACTTATGGCTAGGTTAAATTAGCCAATGAGTTTATTTTGAGATCCTGCATGCATAATATGCATGTATATTGAAGTATGTGTGTGTGCATACATGTGCATATGTGCACAATTACATAGAGGTTATAGCGTTTACACATAATCTATCAAGGCTGATTTCCCATTGTTCTATTTAAGCTGAGTTTCTTAAGTTCATGAGTCCAAGGTATCCTCAGAAGTATCTGCATGTGAACTTGAGCCAAGTCCTAAGGGAGACTCGTATGGCATTTGCAAAACCCTGTTGACATTTAGAACAAAAGTCAAGCCCTGAAAACATAACAAAATTATGGGTTAGTTCTCTTTTCAGTGCCTTCATAAATTAACAATGCTGTCATCCTCGTCATTTAACACTACGGCTGCATCAACATAGAAATTCATAGTAACAGCACTGACCCACTGGTCACTGAGCCCTGAGTATGGGGCTCACAGTGGCCTGCAGTGACTTTGCTCTAGCAGAGCTGCAGCAGCTAGCGCATATTCTGGGCTTTCAAGCCAGAAATCAGTGGTGATGGAGAGAAAGAAGACAAACTGGACTATTTCTCTGTGTAGAAACACATATTTACTCTTCATCTTATTATTAGCCCAAAACCCTTGTGGAAGTCCTAGGTCTCTACTAGATGAAGAATAGGGCTTATAACAATCTCTGGTTTTATATACCTAATATCAATCCGCCTGATTATAGTGGCCAAAGAGAGCTTGACCATGACCCTTCCTTCTTGAATTACCTCACTGAATTCAATGTGGATGGTCTGGCAGGGTTTGAAAGCATTCTAGCTTAGATAGGGAGCCTGAGATTTTCACCATCCTTAGTTTAAAATTGTGCTTCTGAAAGAGCTTGGCTCTGACCCCTTAAGCTGTCCAAGTTATATTTATAGTCACACTTGGCATCTACCTGCCACAGATCTCAAGGCAGCTTTACAAATCACTGCTCCCCTTGGTTTACAAAGAAGTTAAGAAGACTTGAGCGCACTCAGTAGCAGTTGTCCAGACTCCTGGTCTGAAGAGTTATTATGCTTCAAACTGCAGTGTCCCTGCAACATTAGAAACTATACAGTCTGGAACAAAACTAAACAAAGCTGCCTTGATTCACTCTGAATACTACTGTGGTAAGTCTAAAGAAGAAAAAAGGTATAAATATAAATGCAAGCTACTGATCCTATGGTTAGAATGTCAGGAAGGACACTTTAATACTATACATAGAGAAAGTGTATATATAGTATTAAGGAGATGTGTGTATTTTATCTTCTGTCAATGCATAAAGCTGTCTGAGTGTAATAATAATTCTCAGCTGGGCCTACCTCTGCATAGATTGCTTACAAATCATGGCAAACATTTGTACAGAGCAAAGCACAAGACGCAGATGAATAGGAAAAAGCTTCAGGAAAAGCCTAGCCCTGAGCAGGGACACCTCCGAAGAGACCTTTATGTATTTTACTATTTAAAGCCAAAATCCACAAGAATGATGAAGTCCTTGTTTAGCTCCACAGTACTTACTGCAAGTTCATAGATGTGATAAAACTTTACAAAGCTGATGGTCAAATGCTGCAGTCTTGTGAACCCCCTTTTCTCCTAGGGGGTGAGGAAACCTTTGGTATTAAATACTTCAGCAGAATTAACCTTCTTTTTAGCAGAGGATGCTAAAAGAACTGTGAAAGGTTCAGAAAATATGTATAACTAACTTATCTGGATGAGAGAAGCAGGCTTACAAGTACCTTGTCTAAGGAATGAAACTTCACTGCGGCATCATCTGTTCAGACCACTCATTGTAAGGTAGACTACAGTAGCATTCAGACTGTGTATTGACATATACAATATGGCATACACTAAATATATGCTATTTTATTTTGTATTACACTTAAAATGTAGAAGTTTTGGTTTTCATTGATTCTTAATTTTCTTTTTCTTTCAAATCAACTTAAGGAAGGAATAGCAATTTTGGACACAAAATTAAGGTCAGTGTTTCCTCCCTAATCAGCCTCATGGCCTCATTCTTTCTCCAGCAGGATGATGGACTGCTTGTAGCCTTGCCAAACTCTCTGTACTCAGCCAAATGTGCCAATCCCTAGGAAGCTCCTGATTCAGGTCTTGCTTTGCCTCAGGTCTCTCCCTCCACTATTGTCCCTGTTCAGTCAGTCTATTGAAAGCAGTCACTCTAATGACAGGGAATAGTATTTACCTTTTCATTCCCTTTGGAAGGAGAATGGCTTTAACCTGCCAGAGGAGGGATTGAGATGAGCTCTTAGGCAGAAGTTCTTCCCTGTGCGGGTGTTGAGGCACTGGCACAGGGAGCCCAGAAAAGATGTGGCTGCCCCATCGCTGGCAGTGTTCAGATTGGGATAGGGCCTGGAGCATGCTGCTTTAGTGGAAGGAGTCCCTGCTCATGGATGAACTTTAAGCTCCCTTCCAACACAAATCATTCTGTGAAGTCACCATTGAAGTGTATCCCATTTCTGCTTTTATTTGTACGCCTGTTATTTTTCTTGGACAAGGGAGAACAGTAATGACAGTGAATGGTTGAAAAACAGACAGAAACCCTTTGAAAAGTTAGTTAAAGAGATTTTAATGCCAGTATAGTTTCCAGTACACTCATTGCCATATTAATACATACACTGGGAGATGATCAGGATATTTTAACCTGTTAGGAAAAGGGGTATTGGGTTCAGACTTAAACAGGAGAAGTTTAGATTACATGTAAGGAGGAAGTTCTTTACTGTAAGGGTGGTGAGGCACTGGAATGGGTTGCCCAGGGAAGTTGTTAGTGCTCCATTGCTGGCGGTGTTCAAGGCCAGGTTGGACATAGCCTTGGGTGACATGGTTTAGTTTGAGGTGTCCCTGTCTATGGCATTGGGGTTGGAAATGGATGATCTTAAGGTCCTTTCCAACCCTAACTATTCTATGATTTAGTTATCTTTCCTTGCTTAAGGTAAGAAAATCAGAATTTCTTTATCAGGAAAAATGAAGAAAAAAAATGTGGTTTCCTATTAATAGGATCGTATAAAAATAAGGTCTGGAAAGGACCTTACGATCATCTGCTTTCAACCCCAATGCCATAGACAGGGACACCTCCCACTAAACCATGCCACCCAAGGCTCTGTTCAACCCGACCTCGAACACCGCCAGTGATGGAGCATTCACAACTTCCCTGGGCAACCCATTCCAGTGCCTCACCACCCTTACAGTAAAGA